>VUQH01086237.1:0-17902 GCA_015106775.1 Etroplus canarensis | reverse complement strand
TATGTCTGCTAATATTCCAGATGTGTGCACCAAATGTTTGACTGAGAAAGGAACTTTGTTTCATTGCTTGTGGGAATGTGCAAAGATCCAAAAGTTCTGGAAAGATGTTATACACTGTCTGTCGGAAATGTTTAATGCCAAAGTCCCTTTAAATGCTAAACTATGTGTGCTTGGAATATACTCAGAGAACTTTCTACAAACACAAAACAGTATGCAGTTTTGGACTTTGGACTTCTACAAGCCAGGAGAGCTATTGCACTATGCTGGAAGAGTATGGACGCTCCTACATGAAGATGTGGATGAAGGAGCTTTCTGAATGTATTGGACCAGAAAGATTAACATATATATATATTGCCAAGGGCAAATGAAAAGACTTTGTCAAACTCTGGGAACCATATATGAATATCATGACAAATGAAAGTGCTCGATTTTTCTGAAAATGATTTGCAAATGGTGTAAAATGTAGCCCCCCCCTTTTCTTTTTTTTAACTAATTAATTTAATTTTTTATTTATTTTGAATTTTATTTTCCCCCTTAATTTGTTAATTAATCCAATTTCATTATGTTTGTTTGAATTGAAAAATTATGCAAGGCTATGCAGAATGTGTGTGTAATGTGTAAATGTTATTTGTTTATGAAAATTTTGAAAAAGACAATAAAAAACAAAACAAAAAAACAATAACCTCACGTTTGTCTTTTTGGTAAGGCTTCAAGTCATGTGTCAGCCCATACTATTTGCATTTTATTTCTTATTTGTTTTGAAAATGTGCACTATAAATGTAGATATATATTGAAGAAAGTAAGATATATTCAAATTTTATTTTAGTATTTACCTTTATTTGTCAAGAAAATAATGTAAGCTTTTTTTTTCTCCTTAGATATCAGCAACGGAGTGTCTACAAATTAGCTCGATGCTTTACAGCATCATCAGCAACAGTCGTCACTGCCTTGTCTGCTATAAATGATTTTTTCTCGGGTATCCTTTTTCCCTATTGTTGTTCTTACAACAGAACTGTTTTAGTTCCAACTATATACGCAACTTCCATGTCATCCACAGCAATGAGTCTGTGCTGTCTTCACATATTGCCTAGTGGCTTCCACTGTTGACTTTGCCCATTTTGTAGGCGTGTCTGCATTCCAACCCCATTTTAGGGTTTACAGTTCATTTATTTTCCAATAAATCCATGAAAGGGAGATCCTATCAAGAATAGTTCTGCACCACTTGACTTTTTACAGACCAAAAAGAAAATTCATAAAGGGTGATGACATATTTTAATACACATATAGGTATATATTTAAAATCTTTTCTGAATTCCTGTTGAATTAAGTGCATGCCTTATTAAAATGAGGATCACCATGCAAAAACAGACATGTTTTAATGCCACGTATACTGAATGCAACTAAATAAATAGAACTGAAATATATTTAACTTTTATGTCACTCAAAATATCGTTTGAGTGACATAAGTGTAACATGTAGGTAACTACTAACTTTAATAGGAACCCTGACTATCAAGATATACATGTATAGTATATGGAAAAAAGTATTGGGTCACCTACACAATACACATTACACCTACGGAAGTTTTCATGACATCTCATTCTAAATCCATAGGCATTAACATGGAGTCGGTCCCTCCTCTGCAGCTATAACAGCTTCCACCCTTCTGGGAAGGCTTTCTACAAAATTTTAGAGTGTGTCTGTGGGAACTTTTACCCATTCATTCAGAAGGGTCAGACCTGATGTTGGATGAGAGGGCCTAGCTCGCAATCTTCATTCCTCTCAAAGGTGTTTACTGGGTTTGAGGTCAGGGCTGTGTGTGGACCAGTCAAGTTCTTCCACAACAAATTCATTCAACCATGCCTTTGTGAATGAACTCTGAGGCACAGTCATGCTGGAACAGAAAAGGGCCTTCTCCAAAATGTTTCCACAAAGCTGAAAGCATAGAATTGTCCAAAATGTCTTGGTAAGCTGAAGCATTAAAATTTCCCTTCACTGGAACTATGGGGCTCAGGCCAACTCCAGAAAAACAACTCCATACGATTATCCATCCACCAATAAACTTTACAGTTGGCACAATGAAGTCAACCATATAACTTTCTCTTAACATTCACCAAATCGAGATTCATCTGTCAGACTGCCAAATAGGGAAGCATGATTTGTGACTGCGCAAAATCTGCTTCCAGTGCTCGAGAGTCCTGTCCTGTTTACACCACTCCATTCAAAGGCTGGTATTGTTCTTGGTGATTTAAGGCTTGCATGCAGCTGCTTGGTCATAGAAATCCATGCCATGAAACTCCTGGCACACAGTTTTTGTGTTGATGTTAATGCCAGGGAAAGTTTGGACCTCTGCACTTGTTAAGTCAGCAGTGCTTGGTGACTTTTAAACACAGTACACCTTAGCACTCACCAACTCCATTGTGTAACTTAACTATATACAGCCAGACAACTGGAGCAGGTATGATGGCCGCCACTCTCAACGGCACCATCTTAAATGATGGTCTGTCACTTTGTGACTGAGCTGCTGTTTTTCCTAAACACTTCCACTTTACAGTAATACCATTATTGTGGTATATCAAGGAGGGAAGAAATGTCACTAATTGAGTTGTTGCAATGGCTGCTTCAGTACCATGCTCGAATTCTGTAAGCTCTTTAGAATGACCCGTTCTTTCCCAAATGTTTGTAAAAACAAACTTCATGGCTAGGTGCTTGATTTTATACATGTGGCAATGCGACTGAATGAAACACCTGAATTCAGTGACTAAGAGGTGTGGCCCAGTACTTTTGTTTGTACAATGTATTCAGTTCAGCCTTTTTAATTTGAAATTGAGTTTCTCATAACCAAGGAGGAAAACATAACACAAAATCTACATTAAAATGAAAACAATCAAGGAGTAGAGGAAGCGAGGGTAGCACAAAATCATTGGTGTTGGTGGGGCAGCTACTCCTCCCATCTTTCACGTTTCTTAAAACTATTTTACTTGCTATTCAAAGGCATTTAGTCTCCATATGGGAGAAAATTGTCATCACAGCATTTAGTTCTAGTGGTCATTTATAATTAACAGCATTTGTGAGCTATTTTAGTTGGCTAAATGAATCTCTAACGCATTTGGAGATTTGCACCAAAATCTTTTACAATTTGTATTCGTCCACAGTTGTTTTCTCACTCTATTCTCCTCTTCTCATCATACGAAAATCTGTAAAGACCAATATCACTACCATTTTAACATTTTTTTCTGCCTTTTGACTTGAATTCGCAACCAAAACAAGCATAGTGTAGCATGTTTTAATACTTTACATTCAACGGTTTGTTGGAAATAAGCTCTTTGTAGTGGTAGCGCTGGTGTGCAACCAGTTTACATCATTAACCCAGAGTGCATCGCTCATTTAAAGCAATGGCAGCATTTATAGGTCAAGTATCTGTTAAGTATTTAGGATTTTTAAAGCAATTGGAATATTGCATGTGTTTTAAACTGTGTGCTAGGCAGTTACAGCAAAATAAGGACCACAGGTTGAAATAATCAGGGTTCCTTGTAAAATCTGTCTACTTATGTCTAACAACATGGGATGACAGAAGGTTTCTACAGGAAGGAAAACCAGTGTATTCAGCTGTTGACTGAATTCATCATATGCCACAAAAGTTTTAGTCTGTGAAGAATAACAAAGTCATTCATGAAATATGTTGTTTTTATTTGAGATGCCAGTCCTGTGAAATAAATGTTAAATAATTTCTTAACAGCTATTTCAGACATTGTTTTGGTGTGTCGGTCCAATCGGTCCATTCAAGTATTTGACATGAACAAAGGTACAGTTGCCTCAGAGCTGCCTGATACTCACAGCACAGCCATCCACTGCATCACACAGAACAAGGTGAGATGATTTGAACATTCATGTGCAAAGCAGAGTGACCTAGTCAGGCACATTTAAAATGTTTTCTATTTAGTGTAATAGAGATTAAATCTAACTTAAAATAAAAACTATTATGTGTTATCTTGATAACTTCTTAGCATCCAGTGGGTAACTAATGAACTGCTTAGGGATAAGGGTAGGGTTCATTTGTATTTTAGCCAATGTTAAACAGGAATAATTTAAGAAACCTTTTAAATCGAGTCTCTTACGTGTATTTAGCCTTATGTTAAAAAAGTCAATTTGAGTATGCCATATAGGTGAAAATTCCATATAAAGGGGTTGATGTGAACCTAGCTTCATACCATCCTGTTGAGTGTTTAGAGGTTTAGTTATGTCAGTAATGACAGTGTATATAAAGTAGCATGCAGTATAGAAGATTTGTTTGTTACCTCAGAGCAAGAAGGTTTCTGGTTCAAATGTGCTAGAATCCAGCAAGATCCTTTCTGTGTGGAGTTTGCAAGTCCTTCCTGTGCCCATGTGGGTTCTGTCTGGGTACTCCAGCATCATCCCACAGTCCAAAGACGTGCATGTTAAGTTGACTGGCAATTCAAAATTGGCTGTAGGTGTGAATGTGCGCAAGTTTGCTTATTTGTCTCCTTGTGATGGACTGATGACTTGTCCATGGTGCCTCTGCTTGTGACTCTGACTTGGATAACCAGTTAAGAAAATGGTTGATGGATGGTCTTCAAGCACACTGAGCACCATACAGTATTTCAGATTACATGTTTCATTTTAGCATCAGAGCCTATATATTAAATTAAGGGAAATAGCCTTAGGTGTGGCAGTGTCCTGTGGCTTGAAGGGTCAGAACACAGTATTTTGGGGAAAAAAATTTAAGTCACTGAATAAGGTTTATTGTGATTGATTTCAGTGTGTATGAGTTTAAGAATCCAAAGGTATTTCATATGATTACGTTTGTTCTACTGTTATTTCTCCAAAATACCAAAAGCAAACATTTTATGTTGCTGACTCTTTCTCAGATCTTTCTCACAAGAGCATTTCTCATTTATAGTCTGACTAAACCTTGTCTTAACTTCTACTCTTTATGAACTGATAGCAGCAGAAACATCTCATTAGTCCATACGCAGACTGAATGACGTTTAGCTCTAACCCACAAAGCAAAGAATTCGCTTGACTTGGCACCAATTACTGGTGTGAGCCTCATCTTCCATTTTACTCTTGAAGGGTCTACTATTTGGCAGATGTATTAGTGTTACATAAGACATCTATGAATGTTTCGCAAGTTACGTAAGACAAGGATCGTCTTTGAGAGAGTAAGTGTTAGTTTGTGGTGTGAATGAAAAAGGTCACGGTTTAAAAAAAAATTGTGGTTATACAAACATTTCCATGACAGACAGACAGGACATGCCATCATCAGTATCATTCATCTTGATTGTTAATTCCTAGTGCAAGAGGATTAAGACTGCCATAGGGAATGGCAGGAGGAGATTCAATGCTGGATGATGGCCTTGGAGTAAAGCTGTTCCATGATGCAGTCTGGGTTTATGTGGCCTTACTTCCCTATCACTGTCTTCAACCAATCTGGACCCAATTTGTTGGTTTCTAATAAGTAGACAACTTGGGCCTGAGTCCATATCTCTTATAGTGCTGTGAAGAATATTGCATCACTTGAAATGAAACTGTAAAATTCATTTGTTCAAGTCTGTGTTTCTGCATATTATTAACAATTTTATTGCATCACATTTAACAGTGGTGTGGCAGTACTGGTATCTCTACATACAAGAATCATGAATGCCTGCCAGCTTTGTAACAAAATCAATAACTTTTATCGTAAAAAGTTATGGAAATGATTATCCATCTTGCAGATGCTCATATAACTTGGTAGATACAGAAAGGTATGTGAGGAAGGCTTGTACCCATTGACCCTCAGGTATTGACTTTGGTCATGTTTACCTCAACTTACTTTACACTAGGGCCAGCCTGGATTAGCTGGATACACTGCACCTAGTGGTGGCTTAAATGCATTAAAGCATTCAACTGCAATTCACTCTTGCACACAGCTGACTTTATTCCTTCAGCCCAGAGGTGCCTGCTCTTTGTCACGCTATTGTGTGCATTACATTGTGGAAAGCCTGTGGTGTGTTGTTTTAGCTGGGCTATTGGTGTCACTATGGGATTCTCCGCCTGGACGCCTAAGGGGTCTTTGGGTGCTATAGGGTTAGTACCTGCATGTCAGAGGGATTGCCCCTGCCTGGAGACTACACACATAACGATTTGTTTTTTCCTTCCCCATTACTTTCTCCTCCTGAGGCTGACCAAACATCAGGAACCGCATCTTGAGAAGGAGCATTTCTTACTAGAAATTTCCATTGCCTTTTTGACAAAATTCACCTGGAACTCATCAGACCACAGGACTTCTCGGAAAAAAAGAATTGGAAATGCCCTCTCGGGCTGCTGTTCTCACACTTTTAATGGAAATCTAAACAACCCCCCACCACTTCTTTTTCACTCTCATTTAGTCTTTACCTCTCTCTCACTCTCTTTCTCTCTCTCACTTACACGTTTACATTTCATTTGATAACTCGGTTTGAAAGACCCATATGGAAGTTATGGATAAGTGTGCAGTGGGATAGAAAAATTGATAGAAATGGTGCAAGACAATTTAGCCTTAGTTTGGCTTCTTTTTTTTAGTTTTTACAGCCCTGTGTAGTGTCCCTGTATTGTAGTGGTTTACAAATATGCATTACAACCAAAAGGTCCCTGGTTCAGTTGCAGATAGGGACACAAGCCCCTCTCATCATGGAATGTTGCTTCAGGAAGGGCGTCTGGTGTAAAACATCTGCCAAATTATCGAATGTGGATCAGCCGTGGAGACCCAAGGCAGTAGCTGAAGATGTATTTATAGCATAATGTGATTGTTTTTTTAATATCTACTTCTGCTTATAAGCATTGTAAGTTATGCTTGGAGTAATAATATTTAATGATAATGGAGAGAAGCTGATTTACATTCAGTGTCAAATCAAGCCTGTGCTGAATAAGCAGTTTTGTTTTTTATGTACATTTAAAGGGATCAGCATTCAGCACACAGGATCCAGATTCATACAACCTCTTCCTGACCAGTGCCGTCACAGATGGTATGAAGATTTGGGACCTTAGAACACTCAGGTTTGTATGAATGTAATGTGTTATTTGGGACTTGTAATTGATGCACTTTTAATGTGAAGATAAGGCAAGGGAAATGCCTTTTTATATTTGACTGTACTTTACAGATCCTTAAAAATAAAACTCATGTTCAAAACCCCTCAGCACAATATCGGTGCCATTTAAGCACTGCATGGCAATTTGGCAAACAAAACAACAAAAACCTAAAAAAGACATCAGTAAGTAATGAAATCAATACTTCATATAACTTCGTATAGGGAAGTAATAGTAATGGATATATCCAGAACAGCTGGCATACAGTTCTGAAAATTTCTTTCTCATTATGAAATAATTTTGCCAGAATTTGTAGCTCTCAAATTCAACCTTTATCTTAAGCCAGCTGATCTCAAATCCTTCAGTTACCTCTGAGCAAAAAATGTCCAAGAGCATTAAGGAAGACAGCATTTGTATTCCTCTTCTGCACAACATTCCTCACTTGAGTGGTGCATTGGCAATTCTTCAATTTCCAAAGTAAAAAGATGAGAATATTTATACATGACCCCTGGTAGCTGATATTCTTATAATGTGAATGATTCCTCTAGGCCTTTTTGGATCTTTTTTGTTGGCCCAGTTTAATGGCATTCAAAGTGTTTTTACCAGCAGTTCCTCTAAGGTCAAACATATGGATGTATGAGAATAATACGTGGAACAATTTTTTCATATTGTCAGTGCTTCCACTTACATTGTCTGGTTCATAGTGCTAACCACCAAACAAGTTCAGCACCCCTAAATGAATATTTCTGCATTTTCTTTAATGTGAGATTTGCTGCTAATAGAAGTAGTTAAGTCAGTTCTAAAATTTTTAATCAAAATCACCTCATGATGTACCAGTGCTATACTGTCCTTGGTATGCAACTCGACAGTCAGATACACGTTCCCGACATCAAAACTCTGAAGACACTTGACTTCTGGTCCACGGGTTTATTGACATACAGAAAGGGTAGAATGTCAAAGAAAAGAAAAATAAATAACATAATCAGTAATAATAAAGCAAACACATTCAAATGCTTTTCTTACAGGTCCAGTGTACATGCCACACTTCAACATCATAGAGGATTAACATTCACTTGTTATCTGATTATTTATAAATTCTTTGAAATACACTCAAATAGTCAAAGGGCTGCATCGTGAGCAGAAACGATCTCTTTATGTTATTATCTCAAACTTCACCATACATATCATTTTTGCAAAAAAAAAAGACCTAAAGTACTAAATAAACAGTAAAACAATCAATACATACCCTTGATGCTACCAAAAGCAAAAGATGTATGTAGCTACAACTGGATTACTTCCATGTGATCACAACAACTCTGTGCCATGATTCACTCATTTCCTGATTACTAATCACATGACATGCCAACAGTTCTGTCACTGAAACCTGAGATTCTTAAAGTAACAATGAAAAATTAAAAAAAAAAAACAGTTAAATTATGAACTTATAATGGTGACAGGACAAGTGCATCTCAATAAATATAAACAATATCATGAAAAAGTTCATTTTTTCCTGATTTTATTCAAAAAGTTAAACTTTAATATATTTTATGTTCATTTCATGTAAAATTAAATATTTCAAACCTTTTTGCTGTAATTTAAAGCTTATAGCTTATCTGAAATTATAATATATCTGAAACAGTATAAATACTGTTTATTTCTCAGTCTTTTACAGTATCCCCAACCTCAGTCATGGGGTAGACTGCTGACTTAACAGTTGTCCAGATGATCATCAACACCCTCCACAAGGAGGGTAAGCCATATAAATCATTGCTGCAAAAACTGGCAGTTTACACAGTGCTGTAAACTCACAAGGAGTGGACTGATGCTAGAGTCAGCCATTATGCTCAGATTGTCTTCAGGAAAGGGGCTTACAACTGATAATGTCAAATCAGTACTGAAACAGATACAAAATTAGAAGTGTCTTACTTGGGTTAAGGACAAAAAGACCTGGAATATTGCTCAGTGGTCCAACTGCCCTTTTTTCCAGATGAAAGTAAATGTAGTATTTTATTTGGAAATCAAGGTCATGTAGCCTGGAGAAAGAGTGGAGAGGCACAGAATTTAAGGTGGCTTGAAGTCCACTGTGAAATTTCAGCAGTCTGTAATGATTTGGGGTGCCATTTCATCTGCTGGTGTTGGTAGTGATTTTTTCCAAAGTCAACACAGCTGACTACCAGAGCACTTTATCTGCTGACAAGCTTATTGAGATGCAGATTTCCTTTTCCAGCAGTTCTTAGCACCTGTACATCCCAAAACTACCAAATCGTTTGCTGAAAGCTGCTATCAAAGCAACCTGGGCACCAGTAGCGCCTTAGCGATGCCACAAATTGATTGCCTCCATGCCACCCTGCAACTGATGCAGTAATTCATAGAAAAGGAGCCCCAACCAAGTAGTGTATAAGTAAACATGCTTTTCAGAAGTTAGACATTTCTATAAATCCTTTTTTGACTGATCTTAAAAAAAAATTCTAATAATTTGTAATAGTGGATTTCTGATTTTCAAGAGATATAAACCATGTGCATAAATGAAAAGGGGGCAGGTGGAATGGTGAAGCTGCAAGGAGTGGCGGTAGTGAAGGTGGATGAGTTTAAATATGTGGAATCAACCATCCAAAGCAACAGACAGAGCACAAGAGAAGGGATAAAGAGAGTGGATGGAGGATGGAGTGGTTGGAGACAAGTGTCAGGGATGCTTTGTGATAAAAGGATAGCAGCTAGAGTGAAAGGGCAGATTTACAAGACGGTAGTGAGACCTGCTATGATATATGGTATGGAGATGGTGGCACTGACAAACGACAGGAGGTGGAGCCGGAGGTGGCAGAATTTGGATTGTTGAGATTTTCACTGGGAGTGACCAGGACGGACAGGATCAGAAATGAGTACATCAGAGGGACAGCTCAGGTTGAGAAGTTTGGAAATAATATCATAGAGGCAAGCCTGAGATGGCTTGGACATGTTCAGACAAGGGATAGTAGATATATTGGAGAAAGGATGTTGAAGATGGAGCTGCCAGGCAGGATGAGAGGAGGCAGACCACAGAGAAGATTCATGGATGTAGTGAGCGAGGACATGCAGATGGCTGGTGTGAGGGAAGAGGATGCAAGGGATAGGGTGAGATGGAGGCAGATGATCCACTGTGGTGACCTCTAACAGGAGCAGCTGAAAGAAGAAGATAAACCTGGATCATCAAAATAAAAAAAGGCTTGAAATATTTCACTTCATGAGCAATGATTATAGAATATATCAAAGTTTACCTTTTTGAATTCAGTTAGGAAAAAACTTTTTAATGGTGTTCTAATATTTTGAGATGCACCAGTGAGTGAATCTGCAAGAATTACTCTAGTGCATTTCTCAAAATGCAATATTGTTTTAATACTTTTAAAATATTCTTTAATAATTGCAAACAAATTTCAGTTTCCTCTTTGTGATATGTAGGGGATAAGACAGAAAATATGTTGAACTGACCCTTGCAAATACAAGAATATATTCAGATATGTGAAGCTAATGTTGTTTCTGTCCATAATAACTGTAATAGTGTTAAATTATTCAGGAGGAAATGTATAGTAGTTAAGATGGAACTGACTTTTCATCAGTAACTTTTATACATTAATGCATTGAATTTGGGCTGACAAGCAGGGAATAAGATTACTGAGGAAATCAATCAGACTAGCCATTCTCTTAGAAAGTACTGATTAAATGTGCGGTCATGTTTCATTTTACAGCTGCAGTTTTGTCAGGAATTATGTTATCCACCAACACATGATGATCACAACCACTTTGCCAAACAATTAATGGAACAGTGTTCTTAGAGATCAACTATGTTGGTTTAAGTTCTTTTTTTAAAGCCATAACTCTTTGCTCACCACTTGTATTTTGATATGTATGAAGTGTTCTAGTTTAAGGGCATACACACCAGCATTAAGCATGCTGATTCTAAAAATAGAGAACAGATGGTGATCTGCTTCTCTTTAGCTGAGTGGTGGGGGGAGTTTCCATAATTTGATCAATGCATGCTCCACAAAAAACTAGGAATAAAATACATCAACAGTTTGTGTGCATTAGTGTTAAATACTACAAGAAAAAGGTCACCTCTTATCTGATCTTTACTGAGGCAGTGAAATATTCTGAAATGTATTGGCAGCATGTAATGAGCTATGATTACCCTGCTGATTACCTTGATGACTGACGCTTTAATACCCAGGTGGATTCAGTAACTGTATCGGCTCTTACTCAAGAGGATCAGACCATCTGGTGCAGTCATCAGAAAAATGCCTGCTAGTCATCACTCTGTGTGTGTGTGTGTGTGTGTGTGTGTGTGTGTGTGTGTGTGTGTAAAAAAAACGGTTCTTACATCTCCCCTTCTCCACTCAAAACACAATCCGCACTCTGACCAAGAAAAGTAGATGAGCATTTACTCTGACCTGCTGAAGTGATTTAAAAAAAAAAATGAGACAGTGACAGTATAAGCACTAGTGCAGTGCAGTGCATGTAATTCTCATTTTTCTTGTACATATAAATGATCAGATCTCAGATTTTTCACATTTTATTTCAAAGAAATTGTAATTATTTGTTAAATCAAGTGAGCCTGTACAAATGTAGAAGTTTTTTCTAGCATAAATTATTTGAAACATTCCAAAAACCTCTCCACGGTAAAAGCTATGGGCTGTCTCACATCATTCATCTTGTTGGTTCTTTCCTGTCACGTGGCCCTGTTTTTTGAGGGCTACATGGGCACGTGTCAGAATCAGCTGGCAGTGGCATTATTCTTAAAAAATGAAGCATCTTACAGAACGAAGTAATGTTACTGAAAACTAGTACAAAAAACGATGAAAGAATGCCATGAAACGGAATCAACACTTCTCTGGCATGGTCTTACTAACAACTCAGCATTTTAAGTCCCATAAAGCACTGGTACTGGGTGTATCAAATTTCTTTATAGTCACCAGTGAATATGACCTACTTTTACCCCAGCTTAATGCCATTAGCATGTGAATGTCAACGACATGCTCTTACCAGATCCTGTCAAAGCACACGCCTGCCAGCATGCCAGCCGATATAGAGGCCCTAGCTGTGCTAGCTGTTAGTGGCATTGTAAAGACATTACATGCTTTGCAAACCAAATGAAAGAGCACAGAAGTTGCATGAGGGAACCGTTTGTCATTAATGAACTCTCTTTCCTGTGTTTTGCTTGAGTCATGCGCAACTCCCTGTGCTCAGCTGGTTCAGATGTTTGTAAAACGTCTGCAGTCTACAGAGTGCCATTCTCCTTCTGTTACATATACTTTGCATCTTAAACAGATCACTTAAGACAATGGCACCACTTGTGAAACACTGTTCATACTAAAGATATGTTGCTTCTCAAGTATTTATTTTAGGTTTATAGGACCGTGTGAAACCTTCTAGATTCTATTATAATATGCAGAATAATCTGAAGCATCACCAATCAAACATTCAGTCTGTCCTTCACATAAATTTGTTTTCAGTTTATTAAAGTCACTGATTCCTCACCACTGTGTGGTTCTCCTCACCAGGTGTGTACGGCGCTATGACAGCCATCTAAATCGCTGCTGTCCCTGCTCTTCAGCCATCTCGCCATGCGGCCGTTTCATTGCTACGGGCTCTGAGGATAACTGCGTAAGTAGTCTCAGTTGGGTGACAAAGCTTTTAGAGACCATCCATCAAAGCCATGTATGTACCTAGCAAACAGGTAATAAATCTCTACACACAAGGGACTAAAACATTATAATTATGACTGAGGTTTTGAAACATGACCTTTTTTAATATCTGTCCTTTTTATCAACTTGTTCTTCCAAAAAGTGCCAAAGATATTGTTTGTTTTATTTATTTGTTAATAAAGTTTACATAGGCTATACAGAACTCATTTAACAGTACAGCGGGCTTTCTCGTGTCATTTCACAAGCTGATCAAATTCAGTTCTTTCAGTGTTTAAGTAATTTATCCCCACACAGACAACAAACATTTATTGTGGTGGTAAATATTTGTATTGCACAATGATACACACTGAAACGTCCATGCCATGTTTTTTGAAATGGCTTTTCTATGAGTTGGAAGAAATGGAAAGTTGGACTATGCTATTACATTACCTAAAAGGTCAGCCTTTAAGTAAACTTAAGCACTGTAGAACCAGGTGATATGGACTTGAGTCAACTTTATTTTCTACGTTTAGCTACTCTTAGTATTCAGAGAGGAAAATTCTTTCCCCTGTTATTAGGATCAAATAAAACCCTTAAATTGTGATCTTTGGCCTACTAAGTGGGTTTAGAATGTAAGTGTTGTATGCTTTTTAAAGCATCAAAAAAGCTTTAAGGAATTTCTGCTTCTATGAAAATTATAGAGTGAACAAACCTGAGGAAGCTAAAACACTTTTTTGGTTTTTACAGTGTTTGGTTTCAGTTATTCTAAATCCACTAACCACATAATATCTCTGCCTGTCTAGCTTCACTACCTGATTGTGACCTAAAGGGTAGACTTTAAAAAGTTAATTCAAAGCCCTTTATGATCTAACCCTCTCATATCGCGCAAAACTCTTTCATATCTCCTAACCCCCTGCTCACTCTGATCCTCCTTCCCTTAAATCTTCTTTCAATCTCAGACTTGCCATCATGGATGCTAGAGCTTTCTCTCATGTGGCACCCTAGTTTTGAAATTCTCTACCCCAAAATCACTGGCTAATAAGCTTTGTCAACCAAGGTAAAACACACATGACTGTTCAAAGGTGAAAAACAGCAGCAAAACGGAAGTGAATCTTTATCAGTTTTACCTCCATTTAAGGAGAGGACTGTTTGTGCTTGACTCAGAAATTTTTATTTGGATTCAAGCCTTTTTCCAAGAAGTCAACATTCATGTCGAAGCACAACTGTTTAATTGCTTTTCCAGACTGTGCCTTACTTTCCAAAAGTTTTCAGAAGACAGCCTCCCTTTTCCTTATCCATCTCTCTGTTGTTCTGGTATACGCGCTTGTTGAAAGCAGTGGAATAATATATGCATGCCGCTGGTTATTATTAATTATGGGGACTCAGCACAGCACAGACATTTGAGAGCATCTCTGTTGAGATCGGACATTTCCAACATTTCTTGGAAACTGGGAGAGTATACGGTAGTGAGCTACATCGTATTTATTTGTAGCTGCCTTGAGACTTATATGAGCCAGACACATTTATACTTGTCTTAATATATCAAAAAGCAATCATGGAAAAAGAACCCGAATAGGCTAAAAAAGATTCCCTAGATCGTATTACACGTTTTCCAAAAAACTTAGCCCAAAAGTAATCTAAGTGGAATATTATTTCAGTATGCTCAATGTAAACCTGTGTGTATGTATGTATGTATGTGTGTGTGTATGTATGTGTATATATGTGTGTGTGTGTGTGTGTGTGTGTGTGTGTATGTATGTGTGTGTGTGTATGTTTATAGCTGAAATATTTGTTATTTAAATGAAATGTGGGGAATTCAGCTGATATACTGCACCCTCTACTCACCCTGCTACTCTCTGTTCCTCTTCAGTTAGCGTTGACATAAACTGAGACATCAGGCTATTAAAGCAGTCCTAAAAGAACTTTGTTCTTCCAGGTATCTAATTCCCTTTTAGGCACATCGTACTGCATATGCCTTAGACAGGAGTCACTCTACCCACACACCTTTTGACAGTATTCATTTGAAGCTTTTTTCAGAGAATCATAATACAAAACAGCTGCAGGAATTTGATGAGTCTTCATCTTTTAGCAAACATCCCCACATCTGTTTTTATCTGTCCTTATGGCACTGAAGTGAATATATTTTTATAAAAACTGACTGATACAAAAAAGTGTAGACTAACACGCTTATAACATACTTGTATGTCTATCATACGGTCTCAAATTTAAAAGGGCTATACAAGCAGAAGGCGAATAGCTTTTTTAAATAAACTTAAGGATAAGTGTAAAATCCACAACTCCCACAGGGATGATTAACAAGGATTAAGTACCTCAAAGCAGAATATACCTGCAATATACTGCATTTTCAAGGGTTCATTAAGATCCTTAATAACAACTTGATTTTAAAATGTTCACTATTTTGAATTGTTTGTGCAGCAAGCTTCAGTATGAGGGTTACAGCAGGGCTTTTAATATATTCAAGTTTTGTTATTTTAAATTTTACTCTTTCTTATTTTAACATTTTATATAGAAACCAAATTCAAGTTGAAAATCAGTATCCAGAAGCCAGCTTTGTTGCTGAATTTGTTCATCACTTTTTATTTCTAACACAAATTATTTAAACACTTTGGTAGTCAAGAAACTACTCAGAGAATGCCAAAAGAAATATAGGACCAAGTAAGAACTTGGCAAAGTTTTTCATGCAAGCAGTTTTTGATGGATTTGATGGAGTTTAATTCTTCTAGTGCTTTTGGCTTCTCCCTTTAGGGGTCGCCACAGTGGATCATCTGCCTCGATCCCTATTCCTTGCATGCTCTTCTTTTACACTAAGCTTTTGCATGGCGTCCTTCACTACATCCATGAACCCTGTCTGTGGTCTTTCCACCTGCCTGGCAGCTCCATCTTCAATATCAATTGTCCAATATATCCATTGTCCTTTTTCTGTACAGTACATGTCCAAACCATCTCATCCTTGCCTCTCTTGCTTTGTTTCCAAACCACTCAACCTGATTTATATTTCTAGTCTTGTCTATCCTGGTCACTCCCAGTGAAAATCTCAAGGATCTATAGGTCTGCTACATCCAGCTAACCTTCATGGCTTTTTGTTAGTGTCTCTGTCTCCAAACTACTGCCACGGGAGGACACAAACCTGTATACTCCTAGTGCTGGTTCCAAACTCACATAGGGGAAGGCTGCCTCAGGAAAGGCATTCAGTATTAAATTTTTGCTAAATAAAACGTGGATAAGTAACAACATTTGCGTACCAGGTCTGTTGAGGTCCAAGTTAACAACTGGCAACAAGTTTTTTTTTAATGTTTTTAACATTCTGTTAACGCCATTCATTTTGAGGTTAATCTAGCACAGGGGATAACTGATTTTGGAACAGATATTGCATGATTTTTATTGTCTGCTACATGTCTGATAACTCATCCACCCAGCCACAGGGGCCCACAAGCCAGTGTACTCCTAGTACTCCAATCCTGGGTAAATGGGAAGGGTTGCATCAGGAAGGGTATCCGGCATAAGATCTTTGCCAAATCAAATATGTGGTTTTATAATACGGCGTACATACTGGATCGGTCACAGCCCGGGTTAACAACAACCGCCGCTGGTGCTGTTAGCCAACAGGGTGCAGGTGGAAACTATGCTATTGTTGACCATAGACAAAGGAGGGGGTGAGGGGGAAAGCATGTTAGGAGGCAGAGAGAGAAAGAAAGGTAGAAGGGTGGAGGTGAGAGTAGGGACTTTAAATGTAGGGACTATGACTGGTAAAGGGAGAGCGCTGGCTGATATGATGAAGAGAAGGTAGGTAGATACATTGTGTGTGCAAGAGACCAGGTGGAGGGGAAGAAAGGCCAGGAGCCTCAGAGGTGGATTCAACTTTTCTACCATAGTGTAGATAGGAAGAGAAATGGAATAGGGGTAATCTTGAAGGAAGAGTATGTGAAGAGTGTTCTGGAGGTGAAAAGAGTGTCAGATGGAATTATCACTTTGAAACTGGTAACTGAAGGCGTGTTGCTGAATGATGTTAGTGCATATGCCCCACAAGTTAGATGTCAGTTAGAAGAGAGAGAGGAATTCTGGAGTAAGCTGGATGAACTGATAGAGGGTATTCCAAAGGGAGAGAGAGTGGTGTATGAGAGGCTGGACACTAAGGAAGGAGAGAAGGAGGTATCGATTGGCTAGACAGAGAGACTGAGCTGGAAAGCAGCAGATTTCAGGGTCGCGGGGGGTGCTGGGATGGGCTCCAGCACCCCCCCACAACCCTGAACTGGATAAGCGGAAGAGAATGAATGAATGAATGAATGAATGAGAGTGTGTTGAGAAGATGGAAGGAGTACTTTGAGAAGATGGAAGGAGTACTTTGAGAAGCTGATGAATGAGGAAAATGAGAGAGATGATGTCAGATGGAGGGGCGATAGTGAAACAGGAAGTGCAGAGTATTAGTAAGGAGGAAGTGAGGGCAGCTATGAAGAGAATGAAGAGTGGAAAGGCAGTTGGTCCAGATTACATACCTGTGGAGGTATGGAGATGTCTTGGAAGAGAGGGCAGTGGATTTTTAAACCAGTTTGTTTAACACAGTCTTGGAGAATGAGAGAATGCCTGCGGAATGGAGAAGTAGTGCACTGTTACCGATCTTCAAGAATAAAGGTGATGTGCAGAGCTACAGTAACTACAGAGGAATCAAGTTGATGAGCCATGAAGACCATGAAGATATGGGAAAGGGTTGTTGAAGCTAGGTTAAGAAGATAGGTGACCATCAGCAAGCAGCAGTATGGCTTCATGCAAAGAAAGAGTATAACAGATGCAATGTTTGCTTTGAGAGTGTTGATGGAGAAGTATAGAGAAGGTCAGAAGGAGTTGCACTGTGTCTTTGTGGCTCTTGAGAAAGCATATGATAGAGGAACTGTGGAAATATATGAGGAAGTCAGGAGTGTCAGAGAAGTATGTGAAGGTGGTACAGGACATGTATGAGGACAGTGGTGAGGTGTGCAGTAGGAGTGACAGATGGGTTCAAAGTGGGGGTGGGATTACATCAGGGATCAGCTCTGAGCCCCTTCTTGTTTGCAATGGTGATGGACAGATTGACAGATGAGGTCAGGCAGGAGTCTCCATGGACTATGATGTTTGCAGACGACATTGTGATCTGTAGTTAGAGTAGGGAGCAGGTGAAGGAGAGCCTT
>VUQH01086229.1:0-13265 GCA_015106775.1 Etroplus canarensis | reverse complement strand
CTGCTACGGCACTTTCTTTCTTTCGGCGCTAGTGTCTTGTTCTTGTGTTTTCTTCTTTTTGCCTTTCTTGTGTACTGTTTCTGCATTGTAGGGTGTCCTTGGCATTGTTTACATTGCATTGCATTGTTGCAACTGTTGCACATGTTGCACACATTGCAATTTATTTATTTATCTCTTTTTTAAAAAAAATCTTTTAAACTTAAATTTTTCTAACTGTAGAAATAAAAACTAGTCCTGTCTCTGTCACATGTCATATGTTTACATGTTTATATGTTGCACCAGGTCCTGGAGAAACATTATTTCATTTCACTATGTTCTGCACCAACTATATGTAGTCGAAATGACAATAAAGCTCTTGAATCTTGAATCTTGAATAAATGTCATAGTATTTTACTATAACAAAAAAATTCTAACCAAGACCTATCTGAAATCTCTATGTATGATGTTAATAAACTGTGTGATTTACAAGCACAAAAATAAGCAAAATAATAATATAACAATGTACAAGACATGGCTTTACTTTAAGTCTTTTAGTCAACAACAACCATTAAACAGAAAAAATGTGGTGTTCATATCTGCATGAATTTGCTTTTGTTTTCTTTGGATGTTTGACATTGTACACAGGACAAGAAAACCAAAATTACACAAAATAAAAAGATTAATTAAAAGATGGAATAACAGAGAAGTCAGTTAAAGTTGAAGAGTGCAACACAAAACTCTGCTAAGCATAAGAGATGCATGAGTTTTTGACAGATGATCATAGAGGAGCTTAGAATAAAACCCTGCTGTCTCATAGAGTCCACTAAAGCACAGATTAGAGAGGGAGATATACCTTCTCACTGACCTTTTTAATTTCAAATTATTTTTAACTTCAATGCACCTTTTCCCTAAAACCCATCTCTTCTCCTTGGCCTTTGACACATTGAGATGCTGACTTAATCTTATTTTATTTTATTTTAATGTTATTGGTTTTATTGGTTTTATTGTAAAGCTGTTGTTTCTTCTCTTGTTTTTATGTTTTCTATCTATTTCATTTGTATTTTATGTGTATTTTATGCCACCCTTGAGCTGGTTGTTGTATTTTATTTATTCTCCTGTACAGCACTTTGACCCATTATGATTATTTTAAAGTGCTTTACAAATAAAGCTGGTATGGTATTATAATAATAATAATAATAATAATAATATGTAATTTTTTTATTGTTCTCACTGTTAAATCATTGTCTTAATTACTGTCCAGCACTATGTTTGTTTTGTTGAAATGTGCAACAGAAATAAACTGTCTATAAAAAATTGCACAGGAGACACAGTAAACATTATCCCTGCAAAATCTGTAGTGTGACATTTAAATACCACAGAGCACTCAGTGACACATGATGAACACAGTTGCGTTGTGGCTCCTTTCTGAAGTTTTTAAAATCTGTTTAACCTTTATTTAACCAGAAAGTGCACTCTTGATATTAAGAGTCTCATTTTCATAAATGTCCTGGATTGACACGGGCAGCATTAATCTTGCATGTTTATCAATGGCAGGAGAAACCAGAGCTCCCAGAGAAAACTTGCACTAGCAGAAAATGCAAACTCCACACAGATGGTCCCTGTCTGGGCTTGAACCCAGAGTCATCTTTCTATGAGGCAGCAGGTCTAATCACTGATCCACCATGCTGCCAGTTACTTAACCACTGCTTTTACAGTGGCAAGTTTACATACAATAACTATATTAACTATAGGCACATGATCAAATGTTAGACTGCACAAGCAGTTAATAAAGTCAGCAAGTCATCTCCATCTATTCCCATCAGCCACATTTTAGACTGCAGAAAAAAATAAATAAATTCACTGTGCTGCACAAAGGTAACAGGCAGCCACCGAAAACACATAAGGTGGAATGATTTCTTCAATATTGCATCAGTTGATGTATTTAATCAATTAACACACTTTAAATACTATTGTTTTGTCTACTTGTTTTTATTGTGAATATGGGTCCTGGTGGAACTGTGATGTCATAAATGATCTTTTTTGTATAAAAATGTAAGCCACAATAAAGTGCACTGGTAACTACTAGAATATCTGTAATAAATAAAGGAAACATAGGTATGATCAACACAAAAGTATTTCTGGATAAAATACAATGAGGTTAGAAATAATCTCACTTTTTACTTTTTACTTACTAAAATGGCTTGGTCAATCTGCTTTCCCATTTATACTTATGTGTTATTATAGTCTGTGTTCAGAAAAATCATAGCCAACAAATGATCATTTTTTAAACCATAACCACCTTAAAATGTGTTTTCTAATTTCTGGTAACTTAAGGCCATACACAAGAGGATTTAGAACTGGAGGAATCACAACAAACTCCAGTGATAAAATCACAGCTACAAATGGATTTATCTCTTCAAGGTCATTACGACTCAAGGCAATATCACAAAACCCAGTGATGGAATAAATCACAAATGAAACAATGTGTGGCAGACAGCTCTGTAATACCTTACCCTTAAATTCTACTGATCTTTTCCAGCAAACAACTAAAATTCGTAAATAGGTGTAGAGGACATAAAGAAGGGGAAGGAAAACTGTAGCTACAGTTAAGAGCATACCTACAACATCGTTCACAGCAGTGTTGACACATGACAATTTAACCACATTCCAGTTTGCACAGAACACTTTTTGGATCTCGTTACCACATAAAGGAAGTGTGGCAGATAGAAAAAGGCATGTCGTAAGAGAAAAGGCTGGAAACATCCAAGCCAGTGCTGACAGCTTAACAACAGTTTTATAAGTCATCTTTCTGTGATAGTGCAAAGGATGGCAAACAGCAATATATCTGTCATAAGCCATAATACTGAGAATGGTCAGTTCACAGGATGCATATGTGTAAATTACATAGATCTGAGTAAAACATGCAGGAAATGAGATCAAATGAGTTTCAGACAGGAGGTCCATGAGAAATCTGGGGAAGAAACCCGAAGACCCGTACAGAGAGTTGACAGATAAAAATGCAATAAAAATATACATTGGCTCATGTAATGTTCTTTGTTGTGAGATTACCAGTATCATGAGAATATTAGCAGAGATAATAAAGCTGTAGAGCAGCAGGCAAAAAATAAAGGTCATGTAGCGGTACTGTCCAATGTTCACAAACATGGTGAGGTGAAAGTAAAATGGCAAAGTATCGTTTTCCATTACAGTTCAGTAAATCGGTGACACAGAGTTCATTTTTCCTCTGAGAAATCAGGGGTCCGTCAGCAGTGTCTGTCAAAAAGAGCATGGACACAGATGAAAGAAAAAATATGTCTATATGATAGTCATAGCTATAGTATTTTCACCATACTTACCAGACTGGGGTTCAGCCACCTTTGCTTCTTTGTCTTGCTCTTAGATTTGATTCATGGTTAGATATGTAGACACACTACATGGGAGGAGTTAAGCATTTGCAATGTTTGATGACTACTATGGAGCTTGCTGACACTAGCAACGAAAGCCATAACCATTGTGCCAGCTCTGGGAGAACTGGACCCCAAAAATTTCCATACTACACACATTTTGTATGTTTGCTATTGTTTAACACACTTTTCTAGACACAAAGAGTAGTAAGCATCTTCTTGGATGCATTACTTGCATTAACGTCACCTTCCGGGAAGTCATGTTGCCAGCTAGAGACATGTTAGGTTGGCAACCCAGCCTTGTTTGAGATGAACCAAATAATGATAATAAAATTTAAAAAGTACATTGAGGTCCATGCATTTTCGGGCAAAACCACACTATTTACAATGTTGTGTCAGTACACAATCACGGTGGATTTTAAGTTAAAAATAAGATGTGACAAAAGAATTGCATGAACTATTTGAGAATTATAGATATTTTTATATGAATTCCCAAGTTTTCAGAGGCTCATTTGACTGATAAATATTTTCATTGTCAGATGAGGATGGTTCTCTTAATGAGTTGATTCCAAATGTTAAACTTGTATTTAGTAGCTTTTTTACTAGAACTCTCAACATGAAGTCCAAAGAGATGTTGATGCTAGTGAAGGAGGCCATTAAACCCAAAACTAACCTATCGGGGAGATAGCACAAACTGGAATGTACTGGCCAGCTCAGAAAAACAAGAAGGCCTGGAAGACAAGTGGATGATCACAGAATCCTTTACTTGGTTAAGAAAAACCCTTCACAACATTTGGCCAAGTCAAGAACACTCTCAAGATGGATAGGAAGAGAAAAGCATGGAGAAGGAAAGGAACAGCTCATGATCTGAAGCATACCAAATCTGAAAAACATGGTGGCAATATTAAGGAATGGGCATGTGTAGCTGTCAATGGAACTGGGTCACTAGTGTTTAGTGATGATGTGACTGCTGATAGAAGTAGCAGGAGAAATTCTGAAGTGTACAGAGCTGTATTCTCTACTCAGATTGAGTCAAATGCTGCAGAACTGTTCTGAAGGAAGTCCACAGTGCGAATGGATAATAAGCCTATGTATACTACAAAATCAACCCAGCTCCTAAAGTCAAAAAATGGGATATTCTTCAATAGCCAAGTCAGCCACCTGATCTCAACCCAACAGAGTAGCTTTCAGTTACTGAAGACAAAAATTAAGACAGAGAGACCCACAAACAAGCAGCAAATGAAGGTGGCTCAAAGGAGGAAACATAGCATTTAGTGATGTTCATCGTCTAGATTTCGGGAAATTGCTGACTGCAAAAATGTGAAAATTCATGCCTATGAACATCACACTTTTGTGACTATTTCCTTTTTTTTTTACTTTGAGACCAGGCTGGTTCAGAAGTAGGAAAGTACCAAAAGATGCTGCTACACAAAAATTTAATTTTAATACTTGTCCTAATGATGGTTTCTTGCTGGCAGAAAAATGGGACCCAGCAACAGTGGACATGTAGTCAATAAATATTCTTTATGATGAGGAAGATGTCAAAAGATGACACACTGCAGACAAAGTGAAATGTACATATCCATGAGAACATAGTCACGGGCCAGAGATGTGTCAAGATCGATATCCTCCTGACATACGGAAGTTTATAATGTCAAGCTGACAACACCTTCAAAGTTTTGAATGACCTTTATCCATGTTTTGTGGTCATAATATATGGTTGAATATTACTGATTACTTTATATTTATTATTTTGTTCCAAATAATGAATTAATTTTGCAAATTCACTGGCTGAATTTGCTGTGCTGCTTTAAAGGAAAATCAGAACTTTGTTTCTACCCATTTCTTATCTGTTTTATCTGGTTTCAGTTGTGTGAACAAGTCCACATGTATAATGGCTAAAGGGCTTGTTTGTGTGGATTAGTGCCCAGACTGGCTCTCCAGAGTAGTGTTGTTTAGTTATTGTTCTCTAATGAGAATAAAGTTAAGGACCTGTTGGCCTTTTTTACATTAATTGCTGTTTGTAACTCTTTAGAAACAACAACTACAGCATCCTCTTAGGGCCTCATTAATAACGTTAAGAACTTTTCCAACTTTTGGTTTCAACAATTGCTTCAATGATAAAACCAGTGTAACAGCATAACATACCTGTTGTCATTTCTGATTATTTGGATAATAGCTTATTTAGATAATTTCTGTATTTACACAAAGTGTCCAAGCATTTTGCCATCCCATGAGGCCAGCATCCCATGAGGCCAGCATACCTTGTTCACTGGATCACAATTAGCTGGCTGTAACCTTGTTCCCTGAGGCCTGTTATTAAGCACTGAGGCACACAGTGGAGGTTGGAGTGGAAATTTGTGATTAGATCACTTATATTTCATCATTTTGACCATAAATTGTTAAATATTAATCCCAAATAGATGTCACATACACACATAGATACACAAATCTTTAAACTGATTTGGGGCCCATTCACTGTGTACTTTAATTTCACATAAAGACATTATGAAACAAGGACCCTATGGTCATCATGTGGTCATTTAAGGTATATCCCCAAAATACCCCAATGTCTTCATGAATGTCGATCTGACTGAATCCTATTTCTAGATGTCTTCAAGATAAATCTCCATGTCATGGTGATTTTTTGTGCAAATTGGTGGATTACGAATTAACGTATGCAGGAGCAAAGCTGATTCCATAATATCCCTGAAAAAAAATTAACAATTTTATAACAGCAGACAGCAATAGCAGCAGAGGGGCCCTTGTAGTGTAGTGGGTTACACAATCGCCTTATAAGCAAAAGGTCCCTGGTTCGTTTCCAGGTGAGGACATAAACCCCTCTCACCATGGAGGGTTTTTTCAGGAAAGGTAAAACTTCTGCCAAATTACCAATGCAAATTAAACAACTGTGGCAACCCCTCTCCCTTGGGGAGAATTCAAGGGAACAGCTGAAGGTACATTTAGACAGCAATGGTGGCAGAGACAACATGGTGTCAATTTGTGGCTAAAAATGTTTAAAAAAAATACAGATAATGCTACCTAGTGGCGGATACATATTTATGCCAACTGTCATGTGACAAGGTACACCACAGATGGATCGCCAGTCTACCACAGGACTAACACAGAGAGACAGACAACCATCCACACCTACAGCCAATTACAGCCAGCTGAGCATTGTCAATTAACACAATGGTTCTCAAAACAATTTTTAGCACGCCACACTTCTGAATAAAGTTTGCACCCCATACCACACCAAAATGCACATTCATTCATTCATTATCTTCCGCTTATCCAGTTCAGGGTCACGGGGGATGCTGGAGCCCATCCCAGCTGTACTAAAATGCACATCTCACTCAAAATTTTTATCAATCACTAACAATAATAAATAATCCATATTGAATTTTACTTAAGCAAAGGTGCATATTATCAGTACAACAGCATTATCAGACATTTGCTTACTTCTTTTTCATATCTAATCACTTCATATATTTCACCTGTTTCTCCACACTCCAAAGTTTGAGAGCCACTGAATTAACCTAACCCTGTATGCTTTGGACTGTGGGAAGGATATAGGGTACTCAGGGAGAGGCCACACATGCACAGGGACAACATGCAGACTCTACACAAAAGGGCCCCGGCCAGCTGGTGGATTTCAACCCAGGACTTTCTGGCTGTGAGGTGATAGAGTTAACCACTGTACCACCCACCATACACAACAAGCTGCTTCATTTATATTTAGTGCTTTCAAATTCAACAATTTGAATAAATCAAAAAAAGGTTTGAAAATTCAGCTAAAAAGATATATCTTATTCCTTTATATTCCATTCAGATCAGCTCTCCTTTTTCTAGTATTTTTTTCCCATTGCAGAAGCATGACAGACATTTTTGATAAACACAGCAACATTATCTGAAAAGCATAAATCAGACTATACTTTTTAATCTTTGATATGCCAACTTACACAAATGTACCATTCTCTTTCGAATTTTAGTCAGGATCAATCCATAAAAAACAGGATTTAAAATAGGTGGGATTATGAGGAACTCAATGGCCATGAAGTTCTTTAAGTTCTGTGGCATAGATGCTGTCCCATATCTAGAGTACATGACATCAAAAAGCAAAGTGGTCGTGACATTAAGCAGACAAAACAAATGTGGCACACATGTCTGTGTGAACTTTCTTCTGCCTTCTCTGGATTTTAAAGCTGACTTTACAAGCTGCACATATGAACAGGCAATGCAGAGAGCATGACAGCAATAAAAAGAGATGACGATCAGTCCTAAAATGTCATTTGCTTTTGTTGAACTACAAGCAAGCTTAACAATTGACCAGTTCTCACAGTAAAGTTTGTTTATGTGGGAGCTGCATAACTTCAGAGTTGATGTCAAGCTTATAACAAGAGCCTCACAGGAGAGGGGAACAAGCCAGGACAAAATTAGTAATACAGCAATCCTTCGCACAGACATGAAGGAGTGGTACTCAAGTGGTCTACATATGGCCACATATCTGTCATAAGCCATTAGGACTAAAATAGAGTAGTCAACTTTTGAATTGGAATATATAACAAAAACTTGC
This sequence comes from Etroplus canarensis, assembly GCA_015106775.1. Lineage (NCBI taxonomy): Eukaryota > Metazoa > Chordata > Actinopteri > Cichliformes > Cichlidae > Etroplus > Etroplus canarensis. Next base: position 5,306 of record VUQH01086229.1, on the reverse strand, counting down.
AGAAGGCATCCCACATATGAGATTACTTGTTTATCAGACAGCAGATCAAAGGCAAATTTGGGATAAAAGCCTGCAGCCCCATAAACCCCATTGATGCACAAAGAACACAAAAATATGTACATGGGCTCATGTAAGTTTTTATCTAATACTATAGTTAAAATGAGAGACACATTTACAACCAAAATTAGAAAATAGCACAGCAAAGTGAGAGAGAACAGTGTGACTCTGTAGTTCACTGTTGTGCTGAAGCCAGCCAGATAAAACATAACTATACTAGAAGCATTATTCATTTTGCTTTGTAGTCATGTAAAAACAAAATATCATTAACTGACAGGCTGGCACATTTACCATCTGTGTGCTCATTTTAGTGAGGTGGGAAATTTAAGGCAGGATCTTGGAGGTGACTCCCACTTCTCTATTGCAGCTGTGCTATTGGCTGAGAGGTCAAAGGTTTTAAAAACAACAGAAGTACCAAAAAAGAAAGCAATAATTTCTATCATGACGGCAGTTACTAATGAGATGAAAAAAATAATCAAATCCTATTTTTAGCCTGCAATTTTTTTGGCGGGGCCAACTTAATGTTTCTTCTTTTTTTGAATGGAAGGAAATTAATATTATTTACCTGGGAAATTTGCTGTCTTTTTTAAAAGCGGAAAAAGGTTTTAATCAAATTATGTAAATACGTTTTAATTAAGGGATAGATGCCAACATGTAGAAATCTGTCAAAAATGTGATATATGCAAAATAAACAAACAAACAGGTCACATGAAGCTCCTGTCACACCTTGATGATTTAACCCTTTATGCCACCATTGTTTGCTGGTCTTTGCATTGTTTGCAACTATTGCACACGTTGCACTTTATTTATTTATTTATTTTTAAATTTTTAATTTTTAATTTTAAACTGTGAAAAAAAAAACCTAGTCCTAGCTCTGTTCTTCGTATTGATACCTTCTGTCATATGTCTATATGTTTATATGTTGCACCAGGTCCTGGAGAAACGCTATCTCACTTCACTATGTTCTGCGTCAGCTATATGTGGTTGAAATGACAATAAAGCTCTTGAATCTTGAATCTTTAATCTTAAAAAATTTAGCGAATACGTCAAATAAGTTATTGGTAAGTTTTGTATAAGTTAAGAGCACAAGCACAGCATGCTGGTATATGTTGTAGTATGTCAAGGTCACTGAAAAATTTTGAGCATGCACAAAATTTCCGACGTATGCCAGTGTATGGCTCATATGTCCCACACGCGTGGGCCATATGTTGCAGGTATGCTATGCATACGTTGACTCATGTTAATCATAGGTTGAAATACATGGAGATAATGTCTAGTGTACCCAAAACAAATTAATAACCTATGAATAGAATGTTTTTAATATGTGTGTAACATAAATCAAACCTACCTCCAAGACATATTGATGTTTGTTATTTGACGTGTTCTGGTTGTACTTAACGTGTTGCTAACATACAGCTACCGTGCAATGGCGTTCAGGGAATTGGTATAAATGTGCTTCAAGTTGTGAATGCTGGCAATACACTAGTATTTGTTTGTATTGTGTTCGATATATGCCAGTAATACGCTATGTATACGTTCATTTAACATCATTGTTCTGGGTATGCCAGTGTTTTAGAGGAATCTGGATGCATCGGCATACACTTGTTAAATTGTCATGGTGAGACAGGGCCCTTACTCATAAATTGAAATACGCTGTGACAATGTCTAGCATACCCAAAACCCATTTCTAACCGATGAGTAACGTGCTTTGAACCTATATGTAACTTATAGCAAAATTATCTCCAAGGCATATTGACATACAGACCCTTCTACGTCTGTCACATGTGCTCAGGGTGAACATGCTCTCATCTGTGAAAAGTACAGGGTGTCAGTGGTGGACCAGCCAATTCTGGTCTTCTATGGCAAATGCCAGTCAAGCTCCACTGTGTAGTGAGCACAGGGCCCACTAGAGAACATCAGGCCTTCAGGCCACCCTCATGAAGTCTGTTTCTTATTGTTTGGTCACACATTCACACCAGTGGCCTACTGGAGGTCATTTTGTAGGGCTCTGGCAGTGGTCATCCTGTTCCTCCTTGCACAAAGGAGCCAATACCAGCCCTGCTGATGGATCAAAGACCTTCCACAGCTCTGTCCAGCTCTCCTAGAGTAATTGTGTCCTGTCTCCTGGAATCTCCTCCATGCTCTTGAGACTGTGCTGAGAGACCACAAACTTTCTGGCTATGGCACACATTGATGTGCCATCCTTCAGGAGCTGGACTACCTGTGCAACCTTTGTAGGGTCCAGGTATTGCCTCTTGCTACCAGTAGTGACATTGACCCTAGCCAAATGCAAAACTAATGAAAAAACAGTCAGAAAATATGAGGAGGGGCGCCACCTGTAAAATCATTCCCTTGTTGGGGGTTGTCTCATTGTTGCCCCTTTTTTGCACCTGTTTTTGATTTCATTAACACCAAAGCAGTTAAAACTGATTAGCAACCCTCTGCTACTTAACTGACCAGATCAATATCTCAGAAGTTGATCTGACTTGATGCTATACTCTGATTAAAAGTGTTAAATTATATTTTTCATTTGTAACAATGATTAAGTATGCATGCTGTTAAAGCACTTTTTTGATTATTTTAAAATATTTTTGTCATCCTCTACAGTTTTAAACATCTTTATTTTGGTCTTGCTCTTTAAAGGTTCTTTATCAGTTAATCTTGCCTGTCCTTCGTTTACTTTGTGGCTCAGTTTTCACAGAAGCACAACACAGCTCTTCCTTCATTCCTCAATTATGGGCTCATAGCTCTCTCAGTTTCCTCAAAGGTCAGCATTGTAGGGTTTTGCAATCAGTCTGTGACATAAAATTGTCCAACAAAGTTTACCAAAGGTCAGATTTATTTTTCTTCCACTGTATCCAATTACAGTGAATTAGAAGTTTTTCCATTTGTTATATGACCACAACCTTCACAATGAGAACATGTTTTAATTAATATTAATATAGTAAACTTGTTTGTATTATTTTTGACTGATTCTCATACACATTGGCCTGCAGTTTTATTTGAATATGATTCTAAAAGTACAAATACCCATAAAAAATATTTTCTTTGTTCTTTAACATCGGTGGACTTCTCCCAGAGAGTTTACACACGGTTACATCAGCCTGGAGACCACTGCTCCCTGAGCATAACATCTACCACAAATTGATACCCCGGGGATAAAGAGATATACTGGACTAATGACCCTGAGGCTTAATCATCATGTTTACTTGATCATCTATTATTACTTTTTATCTTCTGCAATAACATGGTTATCACATGTATGGGGTTGTCTCATAAGAAGGTCTTCAGAGATGTTTTTTTTATTCAAATAAACACAACTCAATCAACCCAGTGTGATGTTTTACTTTACTTACTACTTATTAATAACATGCTTGTTGTTGTCTCACTTTCAGTAAAAAGCTTTAACTATAATATATCACTTACGTATTTCAAATAATAAGTGATATTATTTGAGGGTATACTCATCTGGTTATACCCTCAAACATGTGTTTGTAACTAATTTTCAGTATAATGACACACAATGTACAGTTATGTCTATAAGTGTTTTGGACAATGACACAATTTTTTTTTTAAATTTTGACTCTGTACATAGCTAGTATTGATTTAAAAAACAACCTGTCAAGTTCAAAAGTAACTGGACAAACTAACAAAATTTTAAATAAGGATTTGATAATTCTGTTTTTGTTGGTGAGGGGTGGAAAACCAAAGGAAAGTGTGGTTAAAGGAAGGGTATCCTGAAATGGAGATGAGCTAAAATTTCTTGTTTCGGACAGAGGTTAAAATGATTGGCTATGATTGGCCCAGTCGAAGATAGCACCTTCTGCTGCTTCCTTGTATTTTTCCAAGGGGTTGCCACAAGGTCCAGTAGAAGATAAATAAGAAATATTTTGAACTGTAAGTCATGCAAAGCTACTGTAGAGTCCAAGAATAAGAATACTTCAACTCTCTTGTAATAATCTATCTCTTATAAATCTAACATGAAAATGGAAAAACATTACAAACTTATAGTCTTAGCCAGGTCTTATATCTGCAGCTTTGAACACCATTCCAAATCCAAATTGTATTTACCAAGTTCACTGCTAAGATCTTAAAGTGCATTGATCTCATTGCATTGAGATTTTGGTCTACAAAAAGTTTTATTCTCAAAACTCCGCAGACTGATTCTGATATTAGAGGAACAGTCTGTTTCATACAATATTGTGAACCTCAAGAAACATAGTTCCAAAAGTTGGGCAATAAAGTGTTTCATTGTCATGAATTCATTACATTCAAAGTGTTTTTGGTGAGCTTAGTGCAGGCCATCAAATAATATGATTAGCTAGTATGAAAGCACTTTGTAAAAGTGGGAACATTCAAGAACTTTGTTTGCTTCTCAAGCAATTTTAAGAAGAGACAGAAAGAGAAAGCAAGAAAATAATGATCAGGATAATCTGTTTTTCACTTTGAGTTTGACCTTAAAAAAACTCCACTTTAGCATGTTCAGCCAAGATGCTGACATTTGTTCATAGCCATGCTCCCACAAAAGTTGGGATGCAGTGTGAAATATAGACAACAGAATGTAATGATTTGCAAATTGTTTAAACTCTAAATTTAAAGAAAAAATATTCATGCTAAATATTTTGGAACTGAGACAACCACTACGTAGTCTAAAGCCAATCATGCCATATGACCAGGCATCACTGCTAGCGGCGTTAACTCATTTGCAAATTACTTCTTATTTCGGCTACTCCTATTAGGGGTTGCCACAGCAGATCATCTGCCTCCATCTCATCCTATCCCTTGCATCCTCTTCCCTCAACACCAACCCTCTGCATGCCTCCTTCACTACATCCATCAATCTTCTCTGTGGTCTTCCTCTTTTCCTCCTGCCTGGCAGCTCCATCTTCAACATCCTTTGTCCAATATATCCACTATCCCTGCTCTGAACATGTCCAAACCATCTCAGCCTTGCCTCTCTGACTTTGTCTTCAAACTTCTCTAACCTGAGCTGAGCCTTCTAATGTCCATTCTGGTCACTCCCAGCAAAAATCTCAACATCTTCCATTCTGCCATCTTCAGCTTCACCTTCTGTCTTTTTGTCTCCAAACCATACATTGTAACGAGTTAGTACCATCTTGTGAACCTTTCCTTTCATTCTTGCTGCTATCCTTCTGTCACAAAGCACCCCTGACACTTGTCTCCACCCACTCCACCCTGCCTGCACTCTCTTCTTCACCTTTCTTGTGCTCTGTCCGTTGCTTTGGATG
>VUQH01086228.1:17574-31141 GCA_015106775.1 Etroplus canarensis | reverse complement strand
CTTCCTTCAAGATGACCCCTACTCCATTTCTCTTCCTACCTACACCATAGTAGAACAGTTTGAATCCACCTCCGATGTTCCTGGCCTTGCTTCCCCTCCACCTGGTTTCTTGCACACACAATATATCTACCTTCCTTCTCTCCATCATCTCAGCAGCTCTCTCCCTTTACCAGTCATAGTCCCTACATTTAAAGTCCCTACTCTCACCTCCACCCTCCTACCTTTCCTTCTCTCTCTCTGCCTCCTAACACGCTTTCCCCCTCTCCCCCTCTTTGGTCTTCGGCCAACAGTAGCATAGTTTCCACCGGCACCCCTTTGGCTAACGGCACCGGAGGCGGTCGTTGTTAACCCGGGCCGCGACCAATCCGGTATGGAAGTCGTGGTATGAATCCGCATATTTGATATGGCAAAGTTTTTACGCCGGATGCCCTTCCTGACGCAACCCTCACCATTTACCCGGGCTTGGGACCGACACTAGGACTACACTGGCTTGTGGGCCCCTGTGGCTGGTTTATATATATATATAATGGAATATAATGGAATTAATAATCGAGGGTTCATTATCAGTTGTTTGTAGGCTTTTTTTTGTAGTGAGTGTCATTGCTCCATTAATGTATCTTAAGATGAGATTCACCCCAAGTTTCCCAAACCTCTGGATGTTGCGGTTATCTTAGTTCACACACCTCCGCGGAATAGCATGGAAGTCAGGGACAGTGCCTGTGTATTGATAAACTAGGGTGGTGGTCCCCCTCTTCAGGAAAAGTGAACAAGAATGTTCTCCAATTTCAGGGGAATCACACTCCTCAACCTACTTTGGAGAGTCTACACCAGTGAGCTGCAGTGGAGAATCCGTGCGTTAATTGAACTTTGGATTCAGGAGGAACAATGCAGCTTTTATTGTGGTTGTGTAACAAATCCACTCTTGAGGATATTCAAGGGTGTATGAGAGTTTGCGCAACCAGTCTACATGTGTTTTGTGGACCTGGAAAAGATTCTTGACTATGTTCCTTGATGCTCTGAGGGGAGTGCTTCTAAATCTGAGGCTGGAAAAGAATGAAGTGCTGGTCCTGGGTTGGGAACAAGTTGCTGCCCCAAGTAAAGGAATTCAAGTATTTGGGGGTTTTGTTCATTAGTTGGTTCCAAGGTTGTCATTGCTGGGAGGGTGGTAGTGGGTGTGAGCTCCCACTGTCTGCAAAATGCTCCCAGATGGCATGAGTCTCAAATAGCCTCTGACACCTAAGTCCAACTCCTGGCCTGCTCCTGTGGCTTAGCTTCTAAGCCTGGTGGAACTGCTTTTACTGATAAGAGAAGAAGCAAAGGTGGATAACTGCCACCTTAAAACCAGTAGCTCTGGGCAGGTGGGGCTCGACAGCCTGGGAAGGCAGTTCACCTAGGGGAAGGAAAACTGTGATCTCAAACCTCCACTGTCTTGCAGCATACCTGTTACAGGAAAGGCTTCAGGAGTCAACCCTCAGAAAAAAAACCCGGAGTAGAGCCCATAAGGCGGCTGGACGTCAACGTTAACTTCCTTCCGGCAGCTCCTGTGGCTAACCCAGTGCCAGATGTACTGCATTGCAATCCTCTGGACCACACTGGCAAGGCAGAGAGAGGGACTCTGGAGTCTGGGCAGCCTTGAGTCTCCATACACCTCGCCCAGTCAAGTGCCCCGGAGAGGTCACTTTGGTGCTACTGCAAAGCAGCAGAAACAACGCTACCCAAACTGTTTGGGTAGGGTACAATGCTATGGGTTGCCGCTGTCGGTGGGAGGGACAATTGCGTCCCAGTGGTTGGCTACTGCCTGCCTCAAGCCAGGCAGCTCCCGGTCAATTAGGTGCTGAGTTCAGTCAGGGGCTCACAGTAGAGCCACTATTTTGAAATGAGTGCTAAGGTGGTTCAAGCATCTCACCAGGGTGTTTCCTGGATGCCTCTTAGGTGAGGTGTTTCAGGGACGGGAAGGAGGCCCAAGGGCAGACCCAGGACACACTGGAGAGCCTATATCACTCGTCTAGCTTGGAAATGCCTTGGTGGAGCTGGAGGAGGTGGCCGGGGAGAGAGAGGCCTGGCTATGTATGTTTACACTACTGCCATCATGACCCAGAGAAATGACAGAAAAGTAATGGATGTATAGATGGACGGATGGATGGACTAATGGATGGATGGATCGACTGGGTGAGGTTAATAATCAGGGTGTTCAATTTTGTGGCCAATGTGGTAAGATCAGTGACTGATTTAAAAAAAAAAATACATTGCTTCTAGGTCTGTAAAGTGGTGCCAGTGCAGAAGTGCTTTAAATCTCTATTATTTCTAATGGCTAGCAGTTAGCCTGACTACAAAAAAAAAGTACAAATAAGAGTACAGGAAAATTATCGCACAGTTCAACAGATCTGCTTGTGATCTCAAGTGCTAATTACGCATCTTATTAAATACAACATGAAGTTAATTTCATAAATTCTGGTCCCATTTAGAATGAATTGACACATGTGATCATATGATTGCATCCCCATGTGTAAAATCAAAAGTCCGGCCATGTGATTTGGGCTTGCTCGCATGTCTGTTGCCTCCAGAATGTTAAGAGTGTACCTACCTTGTGAACAAAATATCATGTTAAATGCTCCTCATTTTCAGTCAGTTCCACCTGTTGCTAATCTCATCTTGCTTCAAAACACCAAGGTTTGATGACTAAAGTGCTCAGGCTTTAAGATAAGACTTTACTAATCTATGGATGGCATCACAATGGCCTTAAGGCCTTGTTTTTTATTGACATCCAAATCAAAAGGAGTCACTGACATGTAGTTTTGTGCTGATAAATATATAAAATTATATGTCAACTTCAAAGCATCAAATGTAAATCAAAGTTGCTAAAGGTTTAGCCTTAAATAATTTTGTATTTATTTATCATTTTGCTCAAATAGCGTTATGCAGCATTCTATGAAAGGTCACCTTCAGTTAGTACATTCCTTACATATTCTCTCTCTGTATTTTTCTCAACATTGCTACGCATGTTGGTCTCAACACCTTAGGGCACTTTGGAAACATAGCCATCCTGCATACTTGAAGCTACAACATCAACAATTTGCCATTAGCTAAACACTTTCAAAGACCCTGCAAGCCCTGGGGCCAGGTGTTTCACAAAAAGCGTCTCAGGCTGTTGTTTAGCCCAAAGCAACTCTTTTGTAACAGGATAGAGCTTTGGACTGGATTGCTGGCTCCAGATTGCCAGTTCCACAGATACTACTACTGAAGATGTGTAAAAAACGACCTGAGGATATCCCTGTGTCCAGCACGACCCCCTTTTAGGAATATCAATAATTCAAAATGACAAAGAGTCGGATTCATGAGAGCAAAACGCAGCTTGCTTTCTCCCTCCCGTGTCAATATTTTGACAGTGAGCTTGAAGACTGGAAAGAATCCAAGGGGACTCTGCCACGTAAAGTGTTCTTTCATGTTCTGCAAAGTGACTGCTACCTCTCTCTCTACATCCATGAAATGGAGTTAAGAGGAAGCCACTGTGCGTGTACAGTCTGTTCGGACTGACTGACTAACTTAATGACTGACTGGCTGTGAAAATGACTGAGTTGATGCCACCGGAGTCCTCTTGTCTGCAGCAACTACTGCTTCAAGTGTCTCTCCTGGTTCTAACTTCTATTGTTCTCTGTTCGTTTGTATTATTATTACACACCTTTACCTCCCACAGCAAAAGAAAAGGAGGGAAGGTCATTATAATTATGAGGAGGAGAAAGTAACACACAGGGAGATGGAGAGCTGGAGATATGAAGGGAGCAAGAATAAAACAAAAAGAGAGGAGTGTATAAAGGTAATGAGGCCAAAAGAAAGGGAGCGACTGTGAGGAGTATGATAACAAGATAATACGCTACTGCCAGTTTAGTTGTGATTTTAAACAAATTGACTCTATCATCTTCAACAGTTTTCTCTTCTGTTTTTAGAGGACTGTGAACTCCAAATCCAAGAAATCTATTCCTTTTTAAAGCCACAGATTGTTGCATCATCTAAACCACTATTTTAGCAAGGTTTAGAGATAGTACTGTAGTTAAACCACACAGTATAAAGCTTGTCATCCACATTTGGGTATCACATTGTGACTAATCACTTCACTTCCCTCCAGAAGTGTCTTTGTGGTCTGAGGTAAAAGCACGTACCCAAGCACAGACACAAAGTGAGATGCAGGGGGGTTTAAGCCACAAACACTTCTTTAATTATGCTGTGAAGTTTTCTCCTACATGCCCTAGTTATTCTAGGGAGCAGTCTTTGGGGACACACAACGCTCCCTGAAGTGGGTGAAGGAGGAGGGACGATCTCCCCGGTGGCAGCAGGGGAAGACACCATCACTGTTCTCAAGGGGAAAAGCTATTATGGACCCTGTTTTCTCCTTTCTTTCCCACTCCAAGGGATGAAAAGAAAACAAGGCAGCATCTCAGAAATGCTTTTGTCTGTCTGGGAACATAATGATACTCTATATAAATAAATAAAAAGTGAGAATAAAGTCATCAGATAGCTATTAGTGTTACTCAGGCTGTTCCTTGTTGCTTCTTTATCTTATTAATATAATGATCTAAATGGAATATTGAAAATGATGAGACTATTATTTCTTTTAAGATGAAAAGGTCACCCATTCAAAAGACAACAATTTGGCCTCATAAAAGAACCACTCTCAAGTGACTGATTTGACAGACTTCTTGAATACAAAATGCTTTTTCATATTCAGAAGTTTTGATCATGGTCTTGTCACATCTATTTTTCTCTGGTTGAAATGAAACCTACTATCTTTACCTATTTTGTATATTTCTTTAGACTAGAGTGAAAGCTGTTGATTTAACTCTAAAAGAAATTAAACATATCAATAAGATTGCATGTGAAGGGGTTGTTTTGAATCTCAGAATTTGTGCGAGCAGATACATTTAGATTGGTTTTAGAAGCTATAATACTTTTAAAACTATCTTTTGACTTGGCAATGTTAACCTAATAAGTAAATTGTAAAAAAAATATTTAAATTTGTAAAACGCAAATGGATTTTTTTTCATGATATGGTTTATCAGTTCATTCTCATACTCTGTTAGTTAAATACGTTCTTCTCTAAGCTTCTGGAGCTCCATAGACATCAGATATGGGTGTTTGTAAAAGCATACCTGTCAACATTTAGGCCTGAAAGTCCAGGAAGTTTTAAAATGTATTTATTTACTTAACCACTGACATGTGAATTCATTTTGATAACACAGTATTACAGTGAGGTTATCAAAAATTTCCCTGATTGAATTAATTAGTCAAAATTAAATAGTACTTTTTTTTAAAAGATCTTATAATAACCAACAAACCAGTGATGTGTGAAATGATTTTGGTGACACTGCGCTGCCAAAATTGCATGTTTTTGTAGCATCTCAGTTTTACACTTTGTAGACAGTGTCTCCTCACCATGTCTCCACATATTTAAATGATAAAATTAAGAAGCAGAGAACTGTCAGCTCCACTGGTCCAGATAACGAAGGGGTTGACAAATTCGTGTTTACTCTTCAGTGAACCACATTCTGATGTAACTGTAGGAAAAAGAACACATTCAGTTTTTTGATAAAAATAATTAATAAATAAAATAAAAATAATAGAATTACAACTTACATTTAAAACACAAGTCAAAAAAGTTGTGAGTAGAGTTAAACTTGGTTTGGCAAACACTGCACATATTAGGAGGAATCTAAATACAGAAGCCTCAAAAATGTACATACATCGATGCCATGATTCTCTCACATATGAATTACTGTGTAACAGGTTGGACAAAGACAAGTTGGACCACATTAGAATCAATAGAATGACTATATAAACAGACTCTGAAAATATTGGCTAAAAAGTAAAATTCATATGACCATTATAACATTTGTACTAAATATATTTTTTAACAGTGAAAACACAATTAAATTTGCAGATATTTTATTGTGTATAAAAATATTCATTGTGTGGTTTTAAAATGGTTGCAACCATTTTCATTAAAATTATTAAGTCTGCAGTTGGAAAATCATGCCATTTGTCAAGGTTTGCCATAAGTATGAGTGGTGTGGACCCAAATGCAGGACCGCAGAGCAGGTTGAAAGTAAAAGGCTTTTATTTTGCCAGAATATCGACAACACAAAGTCCATGAACATTCCTAGGAGCACAGGCGGGTAGAACACATGGGGAGACAACCAGTATGTCCTGACAACTAGTAACACGGAAGACGGGACTTAAATAGACAAGGACAAACCAATGGGCAGACGACAAGTGGACAGGGGCACAGCTGGGACAATCAAGACAGGGGAAACAAAACAGGGACTAGACAGACTACCAAAATAGGACAAGACTTGACGCAGACAGAGACGAAGACCACTAACAAAGGAAACAGGCGAGGCACGGGGCAGAAAGGGAACAAACGGAACTCAAAAGCTAAACACAAAAACCCTAACTAAAATACAGACCATGACACCATTAGTGCCTTTACAATATTTCAGTTGCAAGTTATTAATTCCAGAAGAATGAACTGATTATCTTTCCAACGGAGCCAAATCCAAAAACTCCTCTTTACGCATAGCTCAAGAGTTACGCACATGGCTCAGCTCACTGCTACTTCATCTCCCGTGTTTCTGAAGTCTCACTCTTTACAGTGTCTTTGCAGTAAGTCAAGCTGAAATGGTCAAACAACAGCTTAGACAGCAGCTAATTCATGTATCTTCCTGTGCAGAGCTCAGCTGCACACAACCCTTGAATCAGGGTATGAGTTGCTAGGTTGCAGTGACAGGTAGGTAGAAACTGTAATTAGATTTTGGACTGTGTATGTGGACTCAATTTCATAGACAATCGGCCAACTTGGGTAATATTTCACAAACACAAAAAACTTACTGATTTACGTATTAAAATTATTCTAAATAAAGTGTGAGGGTCTAGCAAATGCCAGGAGAAAAATGACATTTTTTTTTAATGTGCATGATTAATTTAATGAAGGGGCATATCTTTATCAAAACCACAAACTTTCATTTAACCTAAAAAGTAATTTTTAGTTCTCAAAAGATTATTTGGACATTTTGTTTCCTAAACCACATCAAAGTAAAAAGCGAGTGAGAAGCAAGAGAAAAGTGAAAACATAGTCCAAAACATAAAACTCCCACATGGGACACAAACTGTAGTCTTCTGGTTGAGAAATGCTACCCTCCAGTTGATTAAAGAGGTTTTTACTTTTAAAAAGTAGAACTGTTATCTCTATTGTGTCTAATAATGCTGTTGAAATCTGCGGTAGGGAAATGGGCACATCTCCCTAATGCCTGGAGCATCTTACAAAACACTGGCTGTGTGATGAAAATATGTTGAATGTGTTGTGCGTGCATAACTTGCTGTCAGCTTGATTACACACGAGTCTATGTGAGCCAAAGATACAGGTGTAAAAGCAGTCTTGTCATATTAATCACATCAAATACGAATGAGACATAATGGAGGACCAATAATTTTGGCAGTTCAGTTCAGTAGGAAGGAACATTTTCTCTTTCCAGCAGTTTCTTCACACCTTTGGAAGTCACTGTCCAGGTGAAGTTCTTCTATTGCATCATACAGTGTAACATCAGTTGTAACAGAATGTATTTTCTCACCCATCTCTTTGACAGCATCATCTCTTTGACTGTCTCCTTTCTAAGTCACAACCCACTATGCTTTAGCGAGACGTTTTTGGCATCAAACTTCATATCAAAGATTTATTCTATTTCCTGCAGTGTTGGAAGTCGGTTTTTGTGAAAGATGGAATTCAATAGGTGGAAAGGAGCAATTTATGACAAGTTTGTGAAGTCAGAAGGGATTTGTTGTATTTGGCTGGGAATGTTTGTATGAGCAGCTATGACAGAAAAAAATGTTATTACAGTCTTGTGAAAAAGAACATTTTCACAGGTCTCTGTGCAGTCCTGTGAAAAACTAAGTACACCCTCTCTGCTTCCATAGGAATAAGGAAAGTATGTAGCAAGCAGCCAGGTGCTATTAATAAAATGTATTTGAGTAACTGATAATTAGCAAGTGTGACCACCTCTATAAACGCAGAAGTTTTGGTAGTTTGCTGATCTGGAGCATTCAGGTATGTGTTAACACAATGCCACGTCCCAGCAAATTTACCAGAAGGTCAGACAATGAAATGCTCAGAGAACTGCAAAAACCCCACGATCGAGATCTCAGACTCTATGGGCCTGAGTATGCACATTAAATGTTAAAGTTCATGACAGTATATATTTATTTTAATTAAACAACACACACAAAAACACGTCTTTTGGTCAGATGAGACTAAAGTGGAGATGTTTGACCATAATGCATTGCACCATGTTTAGAGAAAAACGCAGTATATCGGCACAAATACCTCATACCCACTGTCAAGCAGAGTGGTGGAGGGGTTAGGATTTGGGGTTATTTTGCAGCCACAGGACCTGGTCACCTTGCAGTCATTAAGCCGACCAATAAGTCCTTTGGAAAGTAGTTTAGAGTCAGATGTAAGGCCATTTGTCCGGCAGCTAAAACTTGGCTAAAACTGAGTCATGCAACAGGAAAATGATCTCAAGCACACCAAGACGTCTACAGCAAAATGGCTTAAAAAGAAAAGACTCAAGGTGTTGCAATGGGTCAGTCAGTCAAAGTCCAGACCTCAACCCGACTAAAATGGTCAGGTGGGACCTTAAGAGAGCTGTGCATAGAACTATGCCTACAAACCTCAATGAACTGATGCACCATTATAAAGAAGCATTTGCTGAATTCCTCCACAACAATATGAGAGATTGATAAAGCCATACAGAACACAATTACTTCAAGTTATTGTTGTTATAGGCAGTTCTATAAGCTATTAAATTGTGGTGTAGTTATTTTTTGCCATAAATGTATATACTGTATATTTACAGTGCAAATCTTACAAGAATCACCACCTTTGCTATTATCCATTAACATATACTCTCTTTGACAAGCACCATCCCCAATTGTCGGTGCAATTTAACTTGTCACTAAACATCTGACCCTGTTTCTGCACACACATCAGGTGACTATGACCTTGTAATTGAAAAAAAATGTTCTGGCTGCTGATGCCAGCTCTCCTTTATGACAGAGGATAATTTGCTTGATGTTATGAGTCATATTAAAATTAATTAACCAACTGGCCTGCGCCACATTCATCGGCCAAGACTGTGATTCGGCATCTAATCACCGTGTGCCACTTTTTGTATTTAATTTATTTTTCGTTTTCGTGTCCTTCCTGTCTCTGTAGTTATTACACTGGGAGTAATTATTATACTCCCTGTGGACTCTAAGCTCCTCTGAGCGATGGTCTGACACATAATCAACAGCTTGTTATATTAAGAGATATTCAACAAAGAGTTATGAAGCTCTGTTATCAAATGTCAAGTGATTGGTCATCTTATGGTCGAGCTATTCAGAACTATTAAAGAAAAATCCTTGCTATTTTGCACTTATCTCTTTAGTAATTAAACATTTTGAGAAAATTGGTAACTTTAAATTTAATTAGAACTAGGTTCCTGACAATATGAAATGATTATTATTACTGAAAATATACAGACTCATGAAGTAAAATCAAAATAATTAATAGCCCTTATAAGAAATAATCACACCTCTGTGTTAATGTAGCATGTGTAAGGCAGTGCAGCATGTCAAACACGTCAGGATAAACAGATGGCACAGAACTGCAATGTTGAGACTTCACACTGTGTATAATTTACAGCTCCAGTGATAGCTAGCATCACAGAGTTTAAACCCTATAGTACTGTGAACCCAAGCACAGGCCCATCTGAAATTATTAAACTTCCAAACATTTAGCCACAGGATTTTTTGTCAGTTGAAGATTTTTGCATGTTCCTGTCATTCCTCAAAGTTTGTGATTAAATGAGCACCTAAATTTCATTACAGAGCCCTGTTGTCACATTTGCTGCCAACACTGCCAAACATTGTGACTTCAAACAGATTTCCTTTTTCCTAATGAGCAAAGGATGCTTCCTGTTTTCAGATTTACCAAAGCCACCCTCTCTGAAATACATTTCCCTTTCTCTGTCTTCCAAGCCATCCCCTTCATCCCTCCACCCCATTGCAATTGAACTCTGAAGTGCCGGCACTCAAATCAAGCGCTAATCCATTTTTAAGCTGACAGGGCATCCTGATTATGGCGGCAGCTTTCTTCTTCAAACGTCCCATCGTCGTCATCTATCCAGGAACACATGTCGAAACATGAAAGGGTTCCCAAGTTCAATTAGCCGATCAATTGTTTGTTGGATGTGCCAGCAAACTGGGGGCAAATTGTCATACAGACACCTGAGCCCAGGAGTTTAAGCCATAGAGTTTGCACGAAGGCACAGATTCAGACAGTTTCAAACAAATAAACAGGGTACCTTCGTTTGTTGAGAAAAATCACCTGGCACACGCACAGCTGTTTTATTACTGTCACTGTCACTTTGTTGTTGAATTACTAATGTTCATATATTAAAATTTGAGGAATGAGACTGAAGGCCTTGTCACTATATGAAAGGAGGAGGAAGGAGGGACAGCCAGAATCACTTGCATGATTTAAAGTGTCTTTCTTTCACACTGTTAATGAAGCTGCAGCAAACTCCCCCTCCCTCCTCACATCTAAATGAGTTAGGAAAGAGAAGCATTACCACTATACAATCCCTTTTAAAAATTTAAATGGTATCGTAAATGTCTTTTAGACACATAATCAGAAGCCTCTTGAATAATTTGACAATTATTTAGGTTTTATTATGCCCTTCATTTATAATTGTACCAGCTCTGTTTATGACAAATCACTTTTTTGCTTCCAGCTTGGTGAATGCTATGACTCATAACCATTGTTGTTATGAAGAAAGCACTGCATGAACCAAAGCTATAGAAAAATATTTTTGCAGATTCTCCGTAATATCAAAAAGGAACCAGGTGAGGCTGTTCAGGGATGTGTTTATGATACCTCTTGGACGCTCCCTAGATTAGATGTTTTAGACGTATCATTTAATGGGGACACCCTGAGGAAGACAGAGTACATGCTTTTAATTAAAAAAAACAAAAAAAACAAAAAAAAAAAACACCTTTTCGCTGCCCCCTTGTATTTTCCCCAAGGGGTCACCACAGGGCATGAACCTGCAGCGGTAGTTTAGCATAGCTTTTACACCGGATGCCCTTCCTGATGCAGTGTCCCCTTCTGGAAACAAACCAGGCACTTTTCACTTGTAAAAAAAAAAAATATGTAAGCCACTACACTAAAGTAGACTTTTAAAGGTTCTCCCTGCAGTACCTATTAACAATCAGAACCCTGTCCATACAATTACCTTGCCATGAACTAGCCTGTAACAGCCTGTAGCAGGGATATCCGGTGTTTTGCTCCACTGTTGTTTCTGCCAGTTCCCTTCTGGGCACCACTCATGTATTGAGCTATGTGCCTGTTCATTTTAGTCACTTTGATGCCTGACAGGAGCTTCCATGTTGTGCAGAGGCAGGTTATTGGCCTGTAGTTGGTTGGGACTGGTCTCTTCTGGGGATCCTTCAGGATCAAGACTGTCCAGCCTTTGGTTAGCCTTTCTGAATGTGCCTCATACATAAGCAGCTGGTACATTTGTATCGCCAGGTGCTCATGGAGTGCACTTAGCTTCTTTAACCAGTAGGTGCGAATCACATCAGGCCTTGATGCCTTCCAGCTTTATACATTCGAGACTCTTTCTTGGATGTCTGTCACTGTAATGTTTACTGGATCCTGCTCAGAGACGTTGCTGTAGGCTGCTCTTAGATTCTCTAGACACTGAGCATTGTTGTGTTGCAGCTTTCTCCCATATGCTCTTCCAGTATTGCTCCATCTCCAGTCTTGGTGGGGCTAGTCATATGTTGTTTTGTCACCAAAAGTACACCTTGGATGGTTCAGTGAAGAACATCTGGTTTATTTTCTTGGCCTTTATCTCTCTGATGTATACGTTCAAGCAGTTAGCCAAAGCTATGAGTTTTTGCTTGGCAGTCTCTGAGGCCTCTGGTATGGACAGCTTTTTAGGTACCCCTTTCTTCATCACACATTTCTACAGCTCTTTTAGGTGGCTAACTTTCCTCTGTGCTGCCTTGATCTTCATCTCTAGTCGTCTTCTCCATCGAGGGTACTGCTCCTTGTGACTGGTCAACCAAGGATCTCAAGAATTCACTGTTGCTGTGGTGTAGATCAGCTGGTTGGTTTCAGTAATGGTCATAGTAGGGATTGTACATAACGCTGCATTCAAATCTTCTAGCAGACTTTCAGAGGGTACTTCCTGTAGTCTTTGTAACTGGCCACAGAGGGTCCAGGTTCCTATTTTAGCCATGATGTTCTCTTTCAGGTTAGCTGCTCTTGCAGTAATTGTTCAGGAATTATGTCTTTATAATACATTTTATACAATTTCAGAGGTTCAAAAGTAAAGGGACAACTGCATGACAAGGTGGAGCTAATCCCAAACGTTTAGTTTGAATTTGAGAGCTGTTCACTGAAACTCTTAATATGAGGTAAAAGAGATGTTGATGCAAGTGAAGGAGGTCAATACTGGGCTTAAACAAACAAACAAACAATCAGAGAGATAGCAAAACCTTTAGGACTGGCCAAATCAACATCCGGCACAATCAGCATGTAAGCGAAGAGTGAGGACCCAAATGGAAGACTCCAGGAGAGTAGACAAAGTAAATAAAAGTGGGCTTTATGTAGCCAAAAGATCCCAAAAATAACACTAAGAATAACGAGCAAATAAGAAACAGAAGGGAGAGGACAGGTGGCACAGGTGGCAACAATCAAGAGCAGGAAGTAAATATACCTTCAGCTACTCCCTTATATTCTCCCCAGGGGGTTGCTACAGGGGATTAATCCACATTGGTAATTTGGCAGAGATTTTACACAAGGTGCCCTTCCTGGCCCAACCCTCCATGGTGAGAGGGGCTTGTGCCCCCACCTGGAACTGAACCAGGGACCTTTTGCTTGTAAGGCAAACGTGTAGACCACTACACCATGAGGAAACTAGGGACAGGAAGTAAAGTGGAACATAATACAGAGGACAAGACTAGCTACAAAGTAAAACAGGAAACACAAAATATCACTGAAAACATAACACGAGACTAAACTTGAGGGAACTGTAACAAGGCGGCCTTTTGCGGCTGGATTTGCAGTGAGGAAGACCAAGACAAGGTATGGTGGAAGCAAGAGGCATTTATTTGCCCATACCACTCTCAGGTTATAACAATCACCATCACAATCTCTATCTACACTGTCACAGTCCTCACTCCTAGTCACCTGTCTAATAACAACTGGCAGCCTTAAATACTCTCAGCTGTTAAGGACTAAACCATTATTTGACTATCAGGTGAGTTGTCAAATTCTACTCCTCCACCACATTTTATAATACAGCATTTCCTTAAATAAATATATACACGTACATTTTATCCTTTTTATACAAATAAATATTTTATATTTTATCCTTACATGTCAACCATTATTATAAAAACACCCAAAAACCCATTGCACAGAGCTTCCCCACACTCCCTTAACTCAAGACCTCTCCCGGAACCTTTAAAA
>VUQH01086228.1:0-12485 GCA_015106775.1 Etroplus canarensis | reverse complement strand
GCCTGCAAGTATCCGTGCATTCCAGCTTCATCCATGTGAAAAAATCAAATCTAAAACTGTGGAGCTGCTGAGCCAGAAGAGGAGCAGAGTGAAGCCTGCCACATAGAGAAAATATTATTTCTGAATAAAAACCTGTGAAGAACAAAACCTTTGTCACCTAGTTTCCGTGAATAAACATTCCTGATGGACCTACAAGTCCCCAAATGACTGATAAACCATTATCTTTAAAGGTTTTCTTTAAAAACACTAAAACAAGATGTTTCTGAATCAGTCACAAAGCTGCAGCAGGAAGGATCTCTGGTCTTGCTGTATGTACAGACTTTTAGTCCAGCTTTTAAATTATGATTTCTTATTGAACCTGAACCAACATTTTACCTTCATATTCTGTCATTTAGTATTTGAGAGTAGGTGAGTGTGTTTTTTAAACAAATGTCTTACTCCTTTGAAAAAAAATAACTTAGACACTGCACCAGAAGTGCAACTAAGTGTTTTCTAACAACAAACATAATTCATTTGAATGTGTAATGATGATGTAATCATTAATTAATATAACATCAGCAGATTAAAATGACCACACAGTATTTTCTGAACTTTTATTACCAAGGATTGAAACAGTGTCAGTGCTTCATTTGTGCTCTTGAGCAGTTCCCATGGCTTCAGTTGGCCACCAGATGTCACTGTTCTAAGTTAGACTGAAGCTTCGAAGATTTGAATCTTTTACGGCACAATTAGAAGGAAAGTCTCAAAGCTTCATGAGGCTTCACCCGCCCATCACTAACTAAAAGTGAGCTTTTATTGCTGATCCAGTCCAAAAAGCACTTGCGAGGAAACACAAGGCAAACAGGTGCACAGACTAGAGTGGGGAAAAGAACCTCAAACCAACATCAACAACACAACAAGGAACTGAAAGAGGCAGGGCAATATAGACACTCAGATCAAGATAGATCACACAGCAGGACACCAGAGATGCACAAAGACAAACTAAGCACAGTAACTAAATACACATGGAAACCCAGGAGGCAAGGAAGGAATGCAGAACATAACTACTAGAACTCTGAACGATGGGTGCATAATGAAAGCACAGAAACTACAGGGATAATGTAACCAGAATCATAACAGAATGTGAGTTGGTAAAAGCAGTCTAGAACAAAATAGAACATCAACCTCAAAATAACTAAAAATGAGAAGAATCAAAGACATACAGTAACAGGCAAAACAGGAGAATACAAACTACACAAAGAGACTCAAGAACATACATGGACTCTGACTTAATAATATGAAGAAACACAGAGGGAGCTAAAAAAGAGACAAAACTCAAATAACCAACAACAACATCAGAATAAACCAACACAGAGACACAAGAACTTCAAGAAAAGCACACAGTGGAGGCTGGCACAATAAAACCAAATCACAAGGCACGCAGGAAAATGAACTGCAACCAAAGAGAAGAGACTAGAACCTAGGTACAGAAAGGGACAAAAAAAATGAAAACTAAACATCCAAGAAAATAAACAACACTCAGTCCTGCAAAGACAAAACAAACAGACCATAACACTCAAAGCATACTGCAAGAGCAACCCAAGAGTTTCTTAAAGCAAAGAAATGGAATATTCTTCAAAGGCAAAGTCAGTCACCTAATGTCAAACCAGTAGAGCATGCTTTTGAGTTACTGAAAACAAAATTGAAGGTAGAGACTCACAAACAAGGAGGAATGGAAGGCTGTTGCAGTAAAGGCCTGGCAGAGCATCTCAAAGCAGAAATCTCAGCATTCGGTTACTTCCATGGGTTCTAAACTTCAGGCAGTCATTAACTGCAATTTCTGTCCAATTTACATCCAAGTCTTAAAAACAAACTTATATGTAAAATGATGTTAGTGTGTTCCATTACTTTTGACCTCTGAAAATGAGAGACTATGTATAAACATAGAAGTAGTTTCAACGTAGTTAATGCTATTCTTGTGTTAAACCCCTTGAACTAAAGCTAAAACTCTGCACTTCAGTTACATTTTGACTGTATGATTTAAAATCCACAGGGGCAGTGTACAGAGAGAAAAAATAACACACCAAAAAAAGTGCAAGTGTCCCAAAACTTATAGCCCTAACTGTTTGTTCACAACCCAATGACATCTACCGAAAGAGCTGCCAAAATGAGCTTCTCAGCTTACACATAAACACTCTACATAATTACACAGACTTGGGAATTGAAACCCAGCCACATCATATGTATGTGTGTATGTGAGTTGTTCTTTCAGTGTGGTTAGCCTGCATCTCACAACTGGTTTTAAAAAACTGCTGAATAAACCTTTAGAATGAACTTTACATATTTTAAAAGCAAATTTTCCTGTACAAATTTTTATATCAGCTAATTTGAATATAGACAAAGTGGTAATATGTTGGATGTGCCAAATGAAATATTTTTACCTCAAGTACAAGTGTCTTGGATCTTGTTTGTGAGCACAGATGAGGATATTGGAAAAAAGTAATTTAAGGTAGTCATGTCCTTCATAAGATATATTTTCTGGGGATGGTACTTTTGCTTGCTACCCAGTAGGCAGTGCCAGTGACCTCCTTGTTTGTCCTTCTAGATGCTGTGATTGCACCATGGCAATTAAAGTGATTGTAAGGCCAAAAGTGTGAGATCACAAAACTATACTTAACCTAGTTTGCTCACACCATATTTGAGAATGTCCATGGAGTGGGATAACTTGACTGACAATGTACTCTGACCCCAGTTTCATAACAACATGGCATATGTCAGTTTACTTTGTGGGAACTTTGGAAAATGGGTGGATGAATGATTGAAAGTCACCTTCACTTAGCAAGATATTTAAAATTGCTTGTCAGAGTTTACCCAAGCCAATCATTTCTTTTTAATGGCATAATTTCTTTTCCCTTATACACAGTACACATATGCATTCAGTGCAGCAGCTTCACTTGGCTAGCACTACTGTAATACAGCAGGGAGGTCTGGAGTTCAAAGGAAATTTTATAGTGTTCTGTAACTTTGCAAGTTCTTAAAATGTGACCCATTATCATTCATTGTATGGTAAAATTACGTATTTACCTGTGGTTGATTATATAACCAGCCAAAGTTACATGAGTTTATTCTTGTGTCAGCAAGTTTCTCATGAGATGCAGGAAATTACTTTGAGAATATCCGTTGAGTTGAAAAATACATCTGTATTGCATCTGTTTATAATGTTGATGTTATATCGTGATGGTTAATCAGACATTTCAACTGAACAACTGAATTATCTTTAGGGATGTTTTATGCACTTTTCTATGTATATCATGTTCTATTTCACAATTTTAGTTTGCCTTTCTATTTCTTTGGTTATGATAAAATAAGGGTTGCAGTATATTTTTCACATAGTTAAAGAAAATAGAGTTACTTTCTTAAACAAAAGTTTAAGGATGTTAAGTCCAAAATTGCACAAAAATTTTAAACCCCACCTCGAGCCGCATGCTAACTGGCCACAAGCTCTTTTCCCTCACCCCCAAAAGGTCAACTCAGATGGCTGCCCTTCCCTGTACCTAGTTCTGCTGAAGGTCTCTTCCTGTTAAAAGGGAGTTCTTCCTTCCTACAGTCAAACGCTTGCTCATAGGGGATCGTCTGATTGTTGGGGTTTTCTCTCTAAAACAGCAGTCCTTACAGTGTAAAGCGCCTTGAAGCAACTTTTGTTGCCAGTTGCTGCTAAATAAATCAAATTGAATTGAACTGAATTGAACCAGAGACCTTTTGCTTGTAAGGCAAATGTGTAAACTACTACAAGGACACTTACCAGTGTGGCTTAATCTGCTGTGGTGACCCCTGGGGGAAAAATATAGGGCGGCAGCTGAAGGTACATCTCTTTCTCACCATGTGCACCAAGTTTTTATTTATTTTTATTTTGATTAGTTCAAGTCAAATAGCCAAACCACAGATTATGAAACCCAGTGTAGTTAAAGAAAGTAATTCAGAGTTTAAATCAACATCATCAGATGAAGGGGCCAGCAACTACATCCTGCCGACCTTTGTTTAGCTGGATCTGCCATCTACTCTAGCATAGTTGCCAGACTGACTGCTAGAGATCAAGGCCTGCAGACTACTGCATTACAGGTAGAAGTTCCTTTCATTGCTTCTCATCTTTGGCCCACAGAGAGATGTTCGTGATCCATGCCAGCCGGTGAATTCAACAGTAGGCAAACAAATGTAACTTCGGGTGCCTTATGATCAAATTTTAGGTTGGTTCCCTGAGGAATGTTTGAAAATAATCTGAAATACTTGTAATCTCTTTGAATTAGTCTAAATTAATAACCTTATTTCATCTTACATATATTTCTCTATCTTTATCTTATTCATTCATAACCTGATATTCAAAACCCCTGTCCTTTATTTATTATTGATTAAACTGTTTTGTTTTGTTTTGTGTGTTTTTTTTTTTGCCTATATTGCTCTTTAAACTCCAGAGTTCATGTGTTCACAGTCCTGATCTTGGCAACATCTTCACTTGATGCATTCGTTTAACTTTTTCTACATAGACTTTCCTAAATAAATGCACGCATTTATCTTAAAGTTCTTGATCTTGTGTGTTTTCAAAATTACTTTGCATTTATTTTTATTTAATTTTTGAAAGGGTGTAATTTTTCCAATTCACAAGAGTCATTTGATCAAGCTAAGAAAACTAAACATCCCCTTTGACAGGGACAACCAACTAGACAATCTGCATGTTCCTGTTATATCAGAAGGAAACAGTCAGGGAAGGAGACATCTGTGCTATGTTGTTCAGTCATCTGCCATTACGACCCAGATTTACAAATATGGCAAAATAAAGGATTAACAGATAGACTGATAGACCAGACGTACTGCCTTCCTACCAAAATGGTGATATGCCTGTTTAAAGCTCACATTTGCAGAGGCACTTAAGAAATGTCTGCACTGAAATCAGGTCTTGTGTCATGTCATGCCATTGCAGCCCAAGCTGATCCCCTGCACTAAATCCGAGTTCTAGCTGCTCTTAGATCGCTGTGTTTCTTATGTTAATCCATCTGAATATGCTGCTGTCTCTGACATACCACTTTTTTTTTTTAAAGCATCTCAAAGCTCTTGTACTTCGTTATCTTTTCAGCAATTTTTTTTATCATTCCCTCCCTGACTAAAAATGAATCAAGGAGAATAGAAAATGGTGACTTAATTTTCTTTTAACAAATGACTGCAGGTGAAGGTATCATACTTCATGAATAGGAATGCAGCTCAGGCAGGTTCCAGACTTCCCAAGTTGTGAATCAGAGATGTCACCTGAGAGAACTGGACCATGGGTTAATTCTCTCAGGTTGAAGGTTTTTTCTTAGTATACCAAAGGCCTTTGTTATTTAAAGTTATTGGAAAAATGTCTCAAAAACCTTGTCAGTCAGATACTCACATATTATCCAGATTTAGAGTCTTATCTAAAGCTATAACTGCTTTTAGATTCCCACACATAAAACACACTTTGACTTTATCTCTCAGAAACACTGTGATGGTACCTTTTATGGCTCCTTATTCACTTTTCTCCTGGCTTTTGTAAAAATGACCTACTGTTTCATGAATGATTTTAGTTTTACCTGCTGTTTCACATTATCACATGCTTTAGTGGCTATATGTATCGAGCATCTGGGTATTAAGGCAATATAACAAGTTTAAGAGACCCATATACATCTGTTTAGATGAGATAAGTGATAATATAAATTCAAGCATGGTAGATTTTTCCAAAAGAAGTAAAATGAATAAGATGAATAAGGTGGGATATGTGGTGGGATTCTGAACAAATTATTCCGACAGTCTGGATGATTGACTGAATCTGAAAATCGAATCAGACCTTGCCTAGTAAAGCTAATGCCATCCAGAAGGAACTGCTATGTCAGGACTACACATTATGTAGTGGCTGTATCAGTTGTGACAGATATCTTTTAAGTATTTGTAGGTGTTCTTAATATTTTACTTATTCTATTAACCTTTAAATAAGATCAAGAGAACTTTCATGATTTCTGTGGGGAAATAAGATTATTGGTGCAATAACAGCAAAGGAAATGAGAAATTGAGCATTACCACACAAATAGAATATAAAAGCTGTAATAAAATGTATTTGCACTTTTAAGCAGATGTGAATCTTTAATAGAAGAAAAAAATAGGCAATGACTGCTTGTTGAGTGTAATTTATTCAACCACCTAATTTTCCTATATGGAATTGCAACTTAGCTCCTCAGCAGCATCATATTTTACCTTACAAGCTCAGTCTAAGGATAATGCCAGTATATATACAGTGGTTCAGAGCAGAATAAACTGAAAACACAGTTTCTGACTTTGTGTTGTGAGCAGGCATTAAATAGAAAGTACTGAAGCTACATTACAACAACATAATGTTGAAACTGTGAGAAAAGGGTATATTATGTATGTTTGATATGTGTAGTAAAGGAAGGCTATGAATCATGATTATTATTTTTTTAAATTTATTAAAAATTATTTACCTACTGTAAGAGTCAGATATAAGAAATTCAAAGGTCACCAGATAATAGCTTGTTGGAGGTGCTGTAGATCTTTTGTACGTACAAGCTTTTGATAAAGGACTTTATTTCACACTTAAAGGAGTACCAAGTAGGTGAATAGGGACCCTGTCCAAAAGCTTGCCTCCTTGAATGAAAACAGAGTAAACTAATTGAAAAAACTGTCCTTGAACAAATGCTTCCCTTAACGATGACGACTGTATAACAAGAGTGTGCCTTTTCCTTTTATGCTCTTAAGCTATTACAGGGCTGATTCTAGGCATTAAGGTGCCCTAGTTGAACTTTTGTTTTTGTGTCCCCTCACACTGAGTGTAGGTGGATGGATAGCCTACCGCAAGGGTTTTGAGAAAATTATCATTTTTAGTCATTTGGGTGAAAATCCCACAAAGGTACTACTGAGTATTTCAAGGAACATTCTGTTTCTTTTTATTTGTATGAAGAACTTAAGACAACTGAAAAACTCCACTTGCTTAGCATTACTGTGATACAGCATTAAGGTCCCGGGTTCAAATCCAGGCAGGGACCTTCTCTGTGGAGTTTAAATGTTCTTCCTTTGACTGTGTACAGTTACTTCCACCATAAAAACCCTTCCTCTGCCAACGATCCTGACCTAGGGCACTCATGAAAAAGAGTGTCTAAAGCTTACTTTTTTAAAATAAACATTTAAAGAAAAAAATCTTTGCAGGAAAATTTCACAAAATAATTTTGCAGCATATTTTTATTTAGGGGTATAACTTCTGCTTTGCTCTCAGAACTGACTGACATGGGTCCTTTACCCAGACAAAAAACACAACTCATCCCATTTGAAAGGGATGACATACTGGATGATCTGCATGTTCCTAGGTCTGTGTTTCAGGGAAGTGGTGAATGTGCAACATTCTGAAATCAAACATCTTAAGAATAACACATCATTTGGATGCATAAAATTTTAAGACATCTCTTTTGAGAGTATATCTTAATCAATCTTTTGCCACCCTGACCTAGATATATAAATGCGGCAACACCCCCTCCTTCCATCTTTTAGCTTATGATTTTGGAAAAAGCGTGAAAATCATTCCTTTGCGTGTTCATAATTTCTGAAACATTTTGACCTTTTAACCATTTAAGAACCAGTGTGTGATATTTAGTTCCATCTACTGGTAAGAAGGCAGACTGTAACAATTGAATACCTGTCCTCACCCCCTAAAATGTGTCAGAGAACCTACAGTGGCTGTCAGAAAACAAAACGGAGTCTTCCATGGATACATCCACAAGTGTTTCCAGTCCAGAGGTTGGTAGATATGATTAGGAATTAGAAATACAAACTGAATAATATTTAGAAATTATAAATTGAATTATTGTATCCAAAAAGTAATAGATTATAGCTGAAGAGTAATAATAGTCATATGCATCAAGACAGTATTTTATTGTAAACACTATTTAGCAGAAATATGAAATGTGAAAGCGTTCCAAGCTGTTTGTCCATTCTGACATATTCTCAAAATATGGCAGTGCAACATGGTAACGCCTATGGAATTTGACCTGTTATGTTGAGATTTTCGCTGGGAGTGAAACCCAAAAAAGCACAGTGATTATTATGACTAAACACAATGAAAAGCATACATACACTACCAGTCAAAAGTCTGAACACACTTGACCATAGTGAAGTATGGCCAAGCGTGTACAGGCTCTTGACTGGTAGTGTATATTTGTCGATGACACAGCAAACTGGGTTCATAGACCCCCCCATTTCTGAAAGGGTTCCTGAGCCCATGCAGTGATTTCCATGACAGAATTATGCCTGTTTGTATGAAGGCTCAAAGATCACAAGCATCCAGTATTGGTTTTTGACTGTGTCCCTTGCACACAGAGAAATCTCCAGATTCTCTGATTCTTTTGATGATATGATATACTGGAGATGATGGAAAATTCAGTGTCTTTCCATTTTTACATTGAGGAAGATATTTCTAAAATTGCCTCACAATTTGTAAGCACAGTTTCCGGCAGATTACTGAACCTCTGCCCATCTTTACTTCTGAGAGACTCTAAGGTGCTTATTTTATACCTGATCACATTATGGCCTGTTGCCAATTGATCTAATTAGTTTCAACGTGTTCCTGAAGCTGTTTCTTTTGTAGCACCACTTACTTTTCCAGCCTTACACTACCAGTCATAAGTTTGGACACGCTTGGTCATACTCCACTATGGCCAAGTGTGTCCAAATTTTTGACTGGTAGTGTATATGTTTTTTTTTTTTTTGACTGCAAATACTGACTTTAACCCTTTCTTGCATGAATTAGGACATCTTTGATCAAGAATTTTTTTTTTTTTTTTCCCCACTGATATGCCGCTATAGAAACTAAATACATGCTATCTAAAGAAAATGGCTTTTGAATAGCTTTCCATTGTAGTGACTACCACACATGATATGGTTAAAATGCTTCTGCACTAGGTAAATGGAAACGTGCACCAGGGGCTCCTGCTAGAGTGAGTGAGTCAAGCCTGACACATTGGTTGCTATATTATCTCTGATCATATTAACGGTTTATGGCAGGACACAACGATCTTCATGCCACTGGAAAATGTCAAGGTGCTCCAAACAGGCTGTCCCATTGCAAAGAGCATATTAAAAATATCCCTGCAGCTGAGCTGCAGTCAATCAGCAGCCTCTGGGTTTTGAAAAATTGAGCCAGTATGGAAATGCCAAAAACTGTAGTTCTTCCAATTGCCCCTTGAACCGGGCTCCAAAAGCAGGTCAGTCCCCATACATGGACTCCTATGTTAAAATGCAAAACTAAGCAAAATTTAAAAGCATGTTTACAGTCTAGTACAAAAAAGGACTTTAGTAACCCCCCCACCCCAACACACACACCTACACACACTTTTAACAGTTGTACGTCGAGGGATTTTTTTTTTTTTTTTTTTTTTTACTCATCTATACAGATATTGATTATGCCAATAGTTAACACTGTGGCTACTTTGATTGACAGGTGTGCTAACAAAGGGAACTGTAGCCAGCAGTTGTCTGATAGGACTTACCTATGCTAATTCAAATTACTGAAATGGTCCTCTTGACCATGTTTGGGCTATCAGTGCCTTTTGGAGAATTTTTTATTGATCTATCTGACCAAAAATATGCCTTACTGATAAATAATCATGGAGAGTTTTCATATAGATGGCAAGACATTTTCTTATGACACTCTGTCCTGTCCTGAGTGTTAAGTTCACATGGTACACCGGTTTTGACTAGTTAAACTCAAGTCAAGCTGAGTGACACAGAGCCATACCCCCTCCACTTAGCCATGCTCCGGCTAAGACCTGCCACTCCCTGCTTGACAATCGCTCACTTGGTTCCCTACTACTTCTCTCTTTATCCTTTCCCTGGCTACAAAGTGCCACTCCCTCCTGTACTTTGCATGACAATATTCACACCCACATCTTGCTGTGACAACAATGACCTCTTCCCCCCCTCATTTATCCTATTCCTCATTTCCACTCTAGCTAAGATCTGTCCTATCCCCAAAGCATACGGAGAGGCTAATGTTAATACGACTGGTGAATCCAGAGGGTGAGAAGGAGACAGGCATGGAAACAAAGACAGTGACAGACATGAGCACATGCATATGTATGAATACACACATATGCATAATCTCAGAAGGGAAATAGTGTAAATACACATACACATAGTCTGCACAAAAATACTAAGCCACAGCAGAGCACAAGGTGCACACACATCTAAGAGAAGGGATATGGAATGTCAGTCCTGACAACTGCGCGCTCTGTCAGTCACTATTACAGCAAAATGTAATGCAGGAAATGTGCGTTTCTGGGAGATTATGCTAGTGTAAGTGGATGTGTGCTGCATCAAAAGTCGGGTGTGCATATGTCCGTTTATGTCTTTTAATTTTGTGTATGTGTGCGTGTGTGTAGCAGTAAGCCATCTCATCAGCTGATAAAAGAGCAAGGGTGTTACTTGCATATTTTTGTTCCACGTGACCAGAAGGGGAATGTCTTATTAATTCTACCGTTCACAAAGGAGGAGACATTTACACAGGGGATTTAAAAAAAAAAAGATGACTTATAAATATATTACTATTACTTACTATTATTACTCAAATACTACTTGGGTGATCTGAGTGAGTTATTGGGTAATCTTAATGGCAGAGAGAAGAAAGAAAGAAAGAAAGAAAGAAAGAAAGAAAGAAAGAAAGAAAGAAAGAAAGTGGGGTGGGCCCTACAGGTGGGGTGTGGAGCCATCGTAGGTAGGTACACAAGCAGTTGTACTCCTTGTGCCAGTCCCAAACCCAGGTAAATTGGGAGGGCAAATATGCGCATTCAGATGACCAGCTCCCTAACAGGAGCAGCTGAAATATGAGTGGTAAAATTTTGGAGTGTGGGATGTGCATTTTCGTGTGATGTGAGGTACATTTTTTCGGCTTCTGAAGTGCAGCGTGATCTATACAAACACCTCAACACCTGCCTTTCACTTAATTAATATTACTAGACTTCCAAAAAACATTTTTATCATGTTTCACATTCAAGTAATTTTTTTTACATTTTTTTTAAATTAAGGCATTGTTATGATAAGACAGCTTCAAAAATTCGATTTACTAATCAGTCTATCCATCAATACAGTGAAATACATCTTTCATATACTATATTAGGGATAATTTAGGAAGAAGAGTAATTTGAATGTTTAATTTTCTGCTTTTAATTCAATCTGCAATAAAAGTGTAAACAATGTGTTTGCATTAAAAGACTCTATCGATATAGCGAGCACATGACCAACAATGCCTTTACACAGTGCATAAATATCAATAACATTTGCCTTTGTAAGTGACAGTGTCTGAATCAAGACCTAAGAGAAATATCTGCTTTGTCAGTTTGCTATATGGTGCTGCCAGCGCCTATCCCATGCAATTCCCAGACCAGAAGTAATTAACAATCCCTTCAGCACTGTCTGGGTCTGCCCCATGGTCTCCTGCCAGTTGGACGTGCTCGGAAAGCCTTCTTTGAGAGGTGTCCAGGAGATATCCTGGTCAGACGCCCATACCACCTCAGCTGGCAGGTTTTAATTTAATCCTTTGTTGATGGTGCATACTCTGTCATTGTCATGGGTATGTCAGGATGAATCCATGAGGAACATTAATGTAAACATGACCTATATCTTAATAACAGAATGCAGTCACTTTAACAGACTGATGACGACAGGCTCGTGAAAAGGTTAAGCTTGACAAATACAATGCTATAGGAGTTTTAACAGATCTTCCAAAAATGCTTACATTTTCTATACTTGATTTACAATTACTGATATTCAAAGATGTACTTTCGGGAGCAGCCAAAGGTACATCTTTGGATATCAGCAATTTCCTAGCTACCTAACTACTGGTTAGACTTTCAGACCTAGAAATCAATATTTGAATATATCACTCAAATCATTTCATTCTTATTAGGTCTGATTGTGAGTGATCTTCAGTGATAAATATAACAGCATGGTTTGACAGTACCGCAGAACCTCCTAGTACACTTAATGGGCTGTTGAATGACCTGCCTGGGATTTTACCACACCATCACTGGGAAAAAATGAGTACAGAAGGTTTTTGATAATATTCGTAAATTCCCAATTGTTTTGTCCTTGCATTCCTTTGATGGTAAACCCCTAGGGAAAGCCAGCAACATATGTTGCAAATATATCTTATGCTATAACATTACATAGTTATGCTATAGTTATATGATAAAAGCACATACGCACAAAAACTCTAATGACATTCAAGATTCAAGATTCTTTATTGTCATTTCAACCACATATAGCTGACGCAGAACATAGTGAAATGAGATGGCGTTTCTCCGGGACCTGGTGCAGCATGACACATACTGAGAATAATAAGACACACACTGAGAACAGTTTAGAATAAATAAATAAATAAAGTGCAACATGTGCAATGTGGTGCAATAGTTGCAAGCAATGCAAAGATCAGATGAACA
>VUQH01086227.1:0-14225 GCA_015106775.1 Etroplus canarensis | reverse complement strand
CCAGTGCCATCCTCTGTGCTGTAGTGTGCTGGGGCAGCAGACTGAGAGTAGTGGACACCAACAGACTCAACAAACTGATCTACTAAAACAGTAACATCGTGGGTGTGGAGCTGGACTCTCTGACAGTGGTGTCAGAGAGGAGGACGCTGTCCAAGTTAGGGATGATATTGGCCAGCCCTTCACAGCCCCTCCATAACGTTGTGGACAGACACAGGAGCACGGTATTTATTTATATCTAACCAAGCGTCTGTAACACAATGTAATTTAATAAAGCATTCTGATTCTGATAACACTCTGATCACACTGTTGAGTTCTTTTAGGACAGTGAGGACATGGTCCAGAGGTTGGGATTCTGTAAACTGTAATGTCCTGGCTGATCAGCGTCTTTAAATCGATATCACAAAACCACAGTTTCTGCCATCTTCACTGGATCCAAATCTCCATGTTCTTTCTGCTGTTCCCTTTAGGAGGTCATCTGCCTCCATCTCACGCTCACCCTGCACCCTCTTCTGTCACACCAACCCTCCTCTGTGGTCTTCCTCTTTTCCTCTTCGCTGGATCCAAATACAGGGGTTTAAGATTGTTAAAATAACTGTGCAAACAACAAATATCACGTAAAATTTATTGTTTCCCTTCACAGCCAGCTCAGCCACCATCAGTCTAAACAAAGCTTAGTTCACAGTTCTAAGTTCAAATTGTCTACTAAAGATGCACATGGAAAGCTTCAGCTGTCTTTGTCATACTGTCTAACTCTACAGACTTCTACGTTCACACACAGCTAGAGGCAGGGGCTTTTCAGAGCGAACGCCATGCAGCCTGTTCATGTTCCTCTGTGGAGCGCAGACGCAGAGGAGCAGGCAGCAGCAGAGACGTTCTGTGGAAAATGGCTTCTGTTCACTTCTGAGTGACATCATCCAACGCGGGCTCTACAACACACAGAGCAGAGCTGTTCACCTTTCATGGTCCGTATGGAAACAAACCACAGACATTACACGCCGCTGTTCCTGCTGCTGATGTTTGACTTGACTCACCTGTAAACTTGAACTCTGGGAAAGATGTGAGGTCTCCGCCGCCATAGAGTCTCTGAAGCTTGGCTATCTCCTCGGCCAAAGCTTTTTCATACTCTGAGCCTGCGTCCACTGGTCCCCCAGCAGCCCTGCAGGGACAGATCAGGTGTCAGCAAGGAAGCCATTCATTTTCTCCATGGTTTACATTATTAGTTTGAGTTTGGGCAATTTTAAAGTAACGAAAGGAACAGAGGAGGGTGGGCACCCCAGCAGACATTAGTATGGTCATTACACAATGCAGAATGGAACTGCAGAGCAGAGCAAAGCATTGTAAATATAAGAAAATATAGAAGAAGTATAAAAATGTAAATATAAAAGCATAAATACTATTAGGAATAAAGAACTGCAGAATATAAAAGTATGTAAAGTACTGATGTTAACAAGTACAGTATGGTATAGAACAAACATGGGAAAAAATACGGCCCAGGGGCTGGAACCAGCCCTCGGACCCTCTCCATCCACCCCCGACATCTTCAAAGTAAAACTCCCAAACTGAATAAAAGCTGCAGCTTCAGCAGGTTGTGTGTGCAAAAGGAGACACCCCCACATTTCCTTCAGTTCATGAGTAAATCAGGTAAATATGCTTTGTGATGATAACGGAGACAGCGTCTCCTCGTTCTGCTCTGCAGCCTCAGGGAGCTCTCAGTGGAGCAGCACGCCAACCAGTTCTCAACCAGCTGCAGGTTCTGGTTGGAGTGACCCTCCAGAGGAGGTCAAGGAGCACCATCACCAGCTGCAGTCTGAGACGGTGGAGATGGTCTGTCCAACCGAAGGATGAGACAGGAGGACCAGGTGCTGACGGATCAGCAGCGACTCAACTTTCAAAATAAGAGCGTGGAGACTTCCCAAGATGGATGAAAAAAATATAATAAATCACAAATATACTTACTGGCTGGTAATATACCTGGGAAGCCTGCTCAAGTAAATATGAGTGGGAAGCACTGTTTACACACAAAATGTGTTCATAAATAATAAATATTAGCCAAGATTTATTCATTTAGTAATGAAGGTCTGAACTAATGTTATTAAAGTTTAAGTAAGTATGGATACGTTCATAATTTGTATCTGTGAATGTTTATGGATTATGGTATAAATATATTACATTGAAGCTGATTTGTTGGTTTCTGGAACGAGGACCCAGGCTTATTTTAAAATAATCTGTGTCATGGTCCTCTGTCCTCCAGGTTCAGACCTGCCTGCTCTCTGCCTGTCTGTCTGCCTGTCCGCCTGTCTGTCTGGGTTCACTGACTCCATCTGATGAGTCCTCAGGTGTGTGGGCGTGTCTGGGGTGGAGTGTGGCTGCACTCCTGTTCCTGATCCATCATCAATGGGATATTTAAGCCATGCTGTTACTCTTGCTCTGCTAAGCTCATGTTTTTTGGAACCTTAAAGTTCTCTCTGCTGCCTTCTTAGCAAACCTGCCACGATGCTTTAATCTCTCGTCTCAAAGCTGAGTCGAGTTTAACTCCGGACTCTGCCACTTTGCGTTGCTTCACCTGTCGTAACAACAGTTGCTAAATTTCACTGAAATGCCATGGGCTGCCAGTCTCTTCCTGTTCTAACATCTGTCTGCCAGATGAGCGCACAGGACTGGGATAAATAAAATATATCTTATCCCAAAGAGGGGAAATTCCTTTGTTACAGCAGTTAAAATGAAGTGAAACGCTACTAAAATATATCAGATAGCTTAAATAAGCAGACTAGTGTGTAACTCAATAAAACAGAATACAATGTGCCAAAATATCTTAAGGCAACATTAATCTTAAATCACAATAAGGCAAAATAAGTATATATTCAAATACAATGATCAATATTAAAACAAAGTTAAATATTTGAAAGTCTGTAAAGAAAAGACAGAATTTAAAATGACTTAATAAATGTAAAAAAACAACATAACAAATATCAGATGACAGTAAAGTAGCAGTGGAATGGATGGTGTTATATAGTGGCTTTATGTTTGACGTGTTGTGAAAAAGCAGGACTGAAATAAACTCTTGACATGACAGAAGAGGTGATTCTGTGCCAGGCAGGTGCTGCAGTGGACAGAGATCTTCCATGAGCTAAGGAACAGTTCCTGTAGTGGAGCTGAATCACATGAATTAAGCAAAGTGCTACGTGGTCATCCTCTTCCACGTCAAGTCCATCTCTCTGGTCCCGCCTTCATTCAGAAGCAGATCGTTTCTCCCAGACCACTCCACAGAGTCATCCACTAGCTCTCTGTACGCCTCCTGCACATCACTTACACATCCAGCTGCTGCAGATCTGTCAGACTTTCTGCTGGTGATGCGTGCTGGAGTGAACAGGAACGGAGACAGCACGGCCCCTTGTGGAGCTCCTGCACTGTACATCACTAAATCAGACAGAGCACTGCCCACTCTCACGTGCTGCAGTTTCTCATTACATCCATGAATGCTTTCCTGGTATTTCCTGTAGCTTCTGCCTCAGCAGCAGTGGCTTGATCCTGTTAAATGCAGTTGGGAAATTAAAGGTTATCCTCACTGCGCTGCTGCTTCTCCTCAGATGGGAGGAAGCTCTCTGCAGCATGTCGATGACTGCATCATCTGCAGAGGGTCAAGAGATGTTTTCACCTCTCAGGCTGGCCCAGTGGCTGCTTCCAGTTTTACTCCTTGGTTCACAAATGGAGTCTGCTTCCAGCTGTAGTAGTAAGCGCTCACATGCATGTGAGCAGCTAGCAGGCTCAAGTGATTGATGCATGCACGATTTAGTCTGTTTTCAGCAAAGACACAGGTAGTGGCAAGCTCATGCAGGGTGCTCACATTCTCTATGACAGACTCATGAGGTCTCTGCACGCGTCCTCTGAGCCTTTACTGCTGGGCAGTGTTAGTAAAGGCTTATCTGATCTTATCTTATCTGAAGTTTTACGAGTTTGTAAAACACATCTCCGGTGCCAAAAGCAGTATGAGGACTGGAGAATGTCTACGTATCAGACCAGTCATCCTCTTCTGCAGAAATGCTAAGCACACAATGGATTTATACTTTCAGCCACATTTTCATTCACCATTTAATTAACCAGGAAGTGAAATCTTGAGATTACGAGACCCTGTTGCTGCGAGGCAACAGTGCTAACCACTGGGCCATCATGCTGCCAAATGTAAGAAGCACCACAAAGGTCAAGAACAATGCAGGAAGAAGCAAATTTGCAATCCTTATCATCAAGCTGCTGTTGGCCAAGCACTGAAGAAGAGAGCGAGACACTCGTATACCCATCTGATGCTTTCTGCTGCGTCTTCTTGTCTCATAACATACAGTAAAACAGGACACCTAAAGGGGACTCTAGAGGAAGACTGATTGCTCCAGGACGAAGACACATGTCCAGTCAAGATCAGCAGGGTTTCTGGCTCTGCTGGATAAGGAGAAGTGGGGCATTAACTCAGGGAGCAGTGCCAGGTGAGGGGACTGGCACACCTGTTGTGGATTTGCCAGTCATCCTCTGCCTTTTTATGCAGTAAGTGTGAGGCAGGTCAGAGACATGCACACACCTTCACCTGCCAGCTGAACACTGTGAGGCGCAGGTGTTCACTACAGAGTCCAAATAAAGACTACTTAATGCATGGAGCTGCTGACTGCACTCCGGCGCCTGTCTCACTGAAATGCGACGTGACCGTTCAGACTGCGGTCGCTTTGAGAAACATCAGATACGTATCGCTTTAGGACCACATAAGGAAGTGGGCGGGGTCTGATCTCTGCCGATCAGACTGTCATAACAAAATCAGATCCGGTCACATATGGACAAAAGAATCGGATTGAGGCCACTTTTGCCTGCAGTGGGAACACAGTGTTAGATCAGCCGGTTACTGAAATGAGAGCGCCGCAGTGGGTCATTTGAACCTGTGTGTGTTTGACACAGCAGTCAGGTCCAGTTTATCACCAAGCTGCATTTTAAACCTCTGCAGGTGCTGCTGCAGCTGGATCCTACACCACAGCTAAGCCTGTCAGAAGCTAAATAACAAAGCACCGGCCTCATGCAGTCTCTGCAACAA
Source organism: Etroplus canarensis (assembly GCA_015106775.1). NCBI lineage: Eukaryota > Metazoa > Chordata > Actinopteri > Cichliformes > Cichlidae > Etroplus > Etroplus canarensis. The sequence goes on along the minus strand of VUQH01086227.1, from coordinate 9,157 downwards.
ACTCTGGCATACGCAGAACTATCCAGGTTACCCTGCGTGTATATGTAGTGTATTCAAAACGAGTTGGACGTATGCATAACGTATTAGTAACTTATATAGAACGTTTCAATAACTGCCAATACACCATTATACGGTAGCTGTAAGTTAGAAACAGGTTCAGTAAGTGCTGTGGCTGTCCAGAACACGCCAAATACGTCAATATGTGTTGGAGATAAGTTGGCTATAAGTTACACATAGGTTCAAAGCACGTTACTCATAGGTTAGAAATAAACATTATCTCCACATATTTCCACTTACGAGTAACATGTGTGAACGTGTGTCAACGATCGCATAACTTACCTGGAACTTATGGCCCACGTATGCAGGACATATGATCCATATGCTGGCATACGTCGCAAATTTTGTGCATGTTCAAAATTTTTTGGCGACCTCGCCGTACAACAGTGTATACCACTGTGCTTCAGCGTGCTCTTAACCTATACAAAACTTACTAATAACTTATTTGACGTATGCCAGCAAATTTTTCATACATTGGCATAAGCTGGTTAGTCATCAAGGTGTGACAGGGCTTAAAGACAAAGCTGTCTGGCAGGAGTTGCGACACTTACTGGCTTCTGGTAGAGTACTGACGTATGGAGTCCAAGAACAGCTTCTGAATTGGGTCCATGTCAACTGAGAGTCACAGGGAGAAAAAAAATCAGTTAATTTCTTTTCACAATAAAAATCTCCATAAACTATGATCATGTATCTGGATATCATCTGTCAGTTCACTAAAACACAAAGAAATCCGGTTTTAACCATAACCTTCACGCAGAAAACAGCACCTGAAAGTGGTAGACAGCATCCAGCTACACAAGTCACACAGGAAATATTACATGAAAGGTCAGGTAACAGGTTAAAAGTTGCTGTGATAGGTCATGCTAGACGATACATTTACAGCAGAAGATGTTGGTTGCCAGAAGTCTAGTTGCGCAGCAGGCTTCAGCTCTCATAGAAACATCCAAACAACCAATTTAGAGATGTTCAACTTTTATTCCACACACAGCAACCAGGGTTTCTCACTGAGTGCTTTCACCATGAAAGAAGGGGGTTAGGAAAGTTCACATTGACACTTTATCCAACCACAAAGTACACTGAGGCAAACACAAAAGGAGTGATTCCATCACGTTTACCACACGACTCCCCAACAGGTGTGAGAAGTGTCAGGGAGGGAGAAATCTGAGGCTGAAAAAGCCACACGAGATGACAGGTGGTGGCAGCAGCCCTAACATTCTTCACATGGTACTTTTAACAAGGGGTTAAATCCCCTGCAAATGCAAAAACAGTCAACAAAACCACAGCACAATACTAGGAAACTGGAGAGTGATGAAAGTGATCACGTCCAAACATCTTAGGAAAGAAGGCTGGGAATTAGACTGGATCTTAAAATCAAACAAATTATCTCTAGGTCTGACTACAGTCATGGAGAAACAGGTGGGACAAACTAATAACAAAAAAACATGCAGTTAACAGCCAGACTTTAGTAACAAATCAAAAAGTGCAAAGTGCCCCAGAGTAAAGCAGGATAAAATATGAAGCGGAAATGCTTTGATGTTAATGCATGCATAGTGTGGATAACTGCTGAAGCAGCACAGAGGACAAGCAGTTGACCTAAAGCTCCTGGAAAGATGACCCGGCCACAGGGGGCAGCACAAAGAGGGGAGGGTAGTGCTTAAGTGCTATCGGCTAAAATACATCAACTAACACTAAGAAACTGTTAGGAACAAGCTGCGTGAGGTTAGGACCAAAAATATGTCTGTGATCTGCAGAGTTTATCCTTATCCTTACAGTCATCACAAACGACTGGATCTGTGGATAAACGGTGACAAACATGGAAACAACAGCTGGACTGCAGGGTCCACAGAGGAAAAGATAAGGATTGTGGGGGAAGGGGAGGTTTTAGTGTGTACCCTCAGATGGTTCAACTGGTTCAGCTGGGGTCTCCACCGGCAGCTCCTCTCCTTCAGCTTCAGCTACCACTGGAGCAGGGTCCACCAGCTCGTCAGCGCTCTCAGCTTCAGCCACGGGCTCCGGTGCCACAGGCTCTGGTGCAGCTTCAGCCACAAGCTCTGGTGCAGCTTCTACAGGGGCAGCTTCAGCCACGGGCTCCTGTGCCACAGGCTCTGGTGCAGCTTCAGCCACGGGCTCTGGTGCAGCTTCTACAGGGGCAGCTTCAGCCACGGTCTCCAGTGCAGCTTCAGCCACGGGCTCTGGTGCAGCTTCTACTGGTGCAGCTTCAGCCACGAGCTCTGGTGCAGCTTCTACTGGTGCAGCTTCAGCCACAAGCTCTGGTGCAGCTTCTACAGGGGCAGCTTCAGCCACGGGCTCCTGTGCCACAGGCTCTGGTGCAGCTTCAGCCACGGGCTCTGGTGCAGCTTCTACAGGGGCAGCTTCAGCCATGGGCTCCAGTGCAGCTTCTACTTGAGCAACTTCAACCACAAGCTCTGGGACTGCTTCAGCTACAGGCTCTAGGGCCACTTCAGGGGGGGCAATTTCAAGGGCTGCTTCTGCAACCGGTACAGATTCTGCGGGAGCAGCTTCACCAAGAGCTTCAGGGGTTGGAGCAGCTTCAGGGGCTGCAGCTTCAGCTACGGATGCAACAACTTCAGCAACGGCTTCAACGATAGGTGCAGCTTCCACAATCGCCTCAACCACTGGTACAGCTTCAGCTATAGTTGCAGCAGCTTCCACCACAGCCTCAACCACTGGTACAGCTTCAGCTATAGTTGCAGGAGCGTCATCCATTGGTGCAGTTTCAGGTACAGGTGCAGCAGCCTCAGCCACAGCTTCAGCTACAGATTCTGCAGCTTCAGCAACAGCTTCAACAACAGGTGCAGCTTCAGCGGCAGCCTCAACCACCGGTTTAGCTTCTAAGACAACTTCAGCCACAGGAGTGTCTGCCAGGACAGACTCAGAGATGGATTCCATGACAGGTGGATCTTCAGCAACAGGTGTGGCTTCAGTAGCTGAAGCAGATTCAGGGACAGCTTCAGCAGTGGGAGCAGCCTTAACCACCTCTGCAGCAGCAGAGGGCATGGGCTCTGTGACTGGTGCAGCTGCAGCTGCAGCCGCTGCATGTGCTGCTGCTGTTGCAGCGGCTGCTCCTGCTGGAGAAGCTTCTTTCTTGGTAAACTCATACTGCTTGTGTTGGACCAGTTTCTGTATGTCGAAGTATGTTTTAGTCTGGTTTTTGTCTAGGATGAAGAAAAGGGCAAGCAGACAGAATGCATTTTTTTAAAAAACATATGTATATTAGTTAAGGGCAAAATGTTCAAAATAAAAACATATTTAATAAAAATCTCGACATTTGAAGATTTACTGGAAAGTTTTTTTAAAATAAAGCTTTAAAAAATATCACCTGAAGGACAAAGCAAATGTAATACAGGAAAGCTTCAAAAGCTCTTAGCAGAAAACAACCACCCTGATCATGTAGTTTATACAGAGAGGTGAGGAGAAAGGATTATAAAACACACCAACAGTGGGCAGCTGATGGGCAGTTAGTAAAATCATCTTTAAAAAGGTGGAAGGACTGCAGAAGTGCAAACTGTGGTGCGATCATCAGTGAATCGTTTATCTTGATGGGTCGACAGAAACGCGTCTACACAGGTAGTTAGCAAGTAGTTAAATATAGTCAGCTCTCAAACACTCAGACACGAGCACGCAGCTGCTGCATGTTACATGTTTAAAATGGTCCCGTGACACAGGACATGTGGGTAGGAATTCAGTTCCTGGAATTTGCTGTCATATTTTCAGCTGCACTGCATCACAGACCCAGCTCAGTAAGGGATCATTTTCTTACTCTTACTCGTAAACGTCTACAAAAAGTCTGGACTCCTCTTCTTCTTCTGGCGGCTCAGGTTAGGGGTCGCCACAGCGGATCATTTATGAATCCGCATATTTGATTTGTAAAAGTTTTTACACCGGATACCCTTCCTGACGCAACCCTCACCATTTACCCGGGCTCGGGACCGGCACTAGGAGTACACTGGCTTGTGGAACCCTCTGGCTGGTTTCTACAAAAAATTCTGGATAACATTCAAAATACCCATTATTCTGTCGTTTGTCATACTTATCAAGGTCTAACCTTGAAAGCAGTCATTCAGTGGACTAACAGCCAGGTGATAAACTTGTCTTATGATGTGCTGGACATTTCTTCTCCACCCACCTCTTTTCACTCCCCATGCATTTATTTGTTACTGCTGCATGTCATCAAATGTTGTCTTCTCTCTCCCATAGTCTGTGTCTCCCTTTGCTCTACTGTTGAGGCAGATGGCTGCCCCTCCCTGAGCCTGGTTCTGCTGGAGGTCTCTTCCTGAAAGGGAGTTCTTCCTTCCCACAGTCACCAAGTGCTGCTCACAGGGGATGGTCTGATTGTTGGGGTTTTCTGTCTAACACTGTAGGGTCTTTACCTTACAGTGTGAAGTGTCTTTAGGTGACTTCTGTTGTGAACTGGTGCTTTATAAATAAAACTGCATTGAAAAATACAGAGGAACACCTCTTCACCAGGTTTAGGACAATATGTGTTGGATTATAAACTAATAAAATTAAAAATAAAAGTATCTTTCTGCTTATATTTCTATATTACATGCTACATTCTGCTCTCTAAATTGTTTTTTATATTATTGTATTGTATATTTTTATAGCGTAGTGGTTTGCGCATTCGCCTTTGAAGCGAAAGGTCCCTGGTTCGATTTCAGGTGGGGCCACAAGCCCCTCTCACCATGGAGGGTTGCATCAGGAAGGGCATCCAGCATAAAGCCTCCAAATTACCAATGCGGATTAATCCACTGTGGCGACCCCTTGGTGGAGCATACAAGGGAGCAGCTGAAAGGTACATTTGTATTGTATATTTTTAAATGTAGATTTTATATTATTGACACTCACTGTGGACAGCAAAGTAAGAACATCATTGCACAGGGAAACGTTTTCCTTACTGTGGACATGACAGTAAACTTGATCTGATGTCCTGTGTGTTGGGATCTGGTCGCTCTAGGCCCAGAAATGTTAGAAAGTCACAGCAGTATGACACGGCTGAGTTTACGCTGCACTCGAGCACAAAAGGCAACATGAAAACACCCAGTTCTACTTCACTGGTTTCTGAACTCTGTAGCAGTTTCCACTCAGCTCTGGCCTGTGGACATACAATCAAAGCCAGTGGTAGCACATTATCCACACTCAGAAGCTCTGAGTGAAATCACAGGACACTGCATGGGTAGCCCCACTGTAAACCCCGCCTCATCATCCTGTGGACACAAATGGGGATCCTCATTTACAAACTGATCAACATGCTGTATGAAGTATGACTTCAGAGCAGTGACACAAAGCTGGCTGTGGCTTAACATGGCAGAGCGGGTCATCTACTCAGTGAGCGGTCGGTTCAATCCCCATTCCGCATGCCAAAGCATCCTTGGGCATGTTCCGGAGTGTGATACATGATTGTGCGCTTGATATGTAGAAACTGACTAAAGCACGGTGACGATGCTGAAAGCAGTTTGTAGTAAAAAGTGCTTTGAGTGATCAGCAGAACGTACCAGAACATCTCATTAACTCATCAGGCTTTAGCCAAGGCCTGTTCCCCATCCATACAGCCAGCCCCTGCTGACCCTCAGAAACAGTGCAGGTTCAAGGCCCTCCCACGGTTCAGATCCAGAAGCTTTCTTTTATAAACGGTGATGATGACATCACTACCCCAGTGTATGTATGTAACACTGTCCCTGTGCACGTTACATGGTCCCAGATAAATCCTCTCACAGGCCTTTGGCCAGCACACATCACTTACTGACTTCTGATTCTGGAAAAAAATCCAGTAGAAAGACTTTTCTTTTGGACTAACTGTAACAGCACTGTGAAGTCCAAACAGAAGTTATTTCAAACAGACATTAAAGCCTGAAACGTGACCGGATCAATGAAAATTGTACCTTTTTACTAAGTTTTGACTTAAAGAGCTGACAAAGGCTCAGGGCTGGTGTGGTGACGGCAGCAGTGGCTCTCTGAGACCTACCTGCGAGGTTCTTTTTTGGTGGCTTCTTGGGGCCTCCGGACTTTGTGCTTAAAGCTACAGCGGCGGGCGCTCTGCTCACAGTTATCCAGCTCCCAACCTGCATACATTGAAAACAGCCAACATTTTATTTGTTCACCAATGAAGCAGTCAGTAACAAAAAGCAGACTGCTTGCTTTTGGGCTGCAGGCCCTTACTTCTCTCTGACTCAGCGATATTGAGCAGATCTAACCTTCCTTTTAAGCAGGTTCAGTCAAGTCTGAACTACTCCAGCTGTGTGACAAGTTGGACCTGACTGATCAACTGCAGTTCAAATGTTCACTCATGCATGCAGATCTACCATGACATGGGTGTCTTTATATTCAAGTTTACATACGTTACATCTTAAGATTCTGGATAACGAGAAAAGCTAAACTAATAAGACAGAAAGTTCAAAATAAATCTATGAATATGTTCCTGAATCCACCTGCCATTATGGCTTTACTAATGTGATATCTGAGTGGAAGTGCATTCCTGACTCAAAAAGCCCAAGTTACATGTTACTATGCTTCAAGTCAGCAGCAGTGCACCGACAGCTGCCAGGAGCTCTAACAGCGCTGAGACAGATAACAGCAAAGCGTCAGCAGCTGGGAGGCAGTTCACTCTGCTACACCAGCAGCTTTTATTTGTGTGTTTGCAGAGGGTTTTACTGTAACTGCAAACTGCGGTCAACAGAGTGGATCCGAGTGAGAAGCTCTGAGGACAAGTTCTCTTTAGTGGAGAGCTTTTACTGCATATAACGCGTAGTACTACTGCACTTCACCGGTCCAGCAGTGTGCGCTAAAGACTCTCCCACTGAGCTGTAACAACACGAGTGCAAATAAAGTTGGTGAATAATGTAAATACATTTTTTTATTTCTCCATTTCATTTAACAAGGTCCTGCCGTTATGTGAAAACTGTCAAAGACAGCAGACGCTTTAGAAGTTACCAAATCATCCATCAGGCACACCAGAAGGCCTGGAAGACCACAGAAGATAACTAAAGAGGATGATCACAGAATTCTTTACTTGGTTAAGAAAAACCCTTCACAACATCTAACCAAGTCAGGAGCACCGTTGAGGAGGTAGGTGTGTCACTGTCAAAGTCTACAATCAAGAAATGCCTTCATAAAAGTAAATACAGAGAGTTTACAACAAGCTGCAAACCACTGGTTCCACCCAGGAACAAGAAGGTCAGAAAACATCTCAAAGAGCCTGAACAGTCCTGGAAAACATTCTTTGGACAGATGAAACTAAGATGGACTTGGACCAGAATGATGGAAGGAGAAAAGTGCGGAGAAGGAAAGAACAGGTCATGACGTGAAGCATACCACATCATCTGTCAAACATGGTGGAGGTAATGTTATGGCATGGGCATGTGTGGCTGCCAGTGGAACCAGGTCACTAGTGTTTACTGATGATGTGATGCTGATAGAAGCAGCAGGATGGGTTGTGAAGTGCACAGGGCTATACTCTCTGCTCACGTGCAGACAAACGCTGCAAACTGCTTCACAGATGTCCAATGCATCCATCGGCATGTGAATGTGTGCATGTTAAATGCGCTTAAAGGCTTAGAATAAAGCGCTGTATGAATGTGTGAATGAGGCTTTGAGTGCTCAGTCAGAGTAGAAAAGTGCTATGTAAGTACCAGTCCAGGACCACGACAGAAGGATCCACAGGTTTAAAGTTCAGTGATTAACAATGAAAAAGCCTTCCTGTGAAAATGTTCAGGTACGAGGACAGGACTGAAACTGTCCAAAAACACTCTGAAAGAGTTTCAGAAAGCCTGGAGAACTGTTCATCACACTGCTTTAAAACATGACAAGGAAGGCAGAAGAGGAAGAAACGTCATATCAGTCTGAATGTGAACTCTATCTGAAGCCATGCTCTACATCTGAAGAGAGGAGAAAGGTCGCTGTAGTTCTGCCTGCCACAGCAGAGGTCTGTGTCACTGCTGTTTGGATGAAGGGATGAAGGGCTTCACCAGATTAAACTGCCCGTCATGGCTGACTTCAGTGGACTGTACCCATGACCCACCCACCCCACTGCTCATTGCTTCCACTGTGGGACAGTGGACGAGACAGAAGACCCCAGTTAATGCCATGGAATGTGTCATTCTTTAAGTTCTGTTTCAATACAGTCACAGATCAGCAATATTATTACATGTGTCCTGCTCCACACTCCTACATACAGTCCCTTTAAATCCACCTGTTGTGGACTCTGCTGTGGACCCTAACACTGCTGTGGACCCTGACACTGCTGTGGACCCTGACACTGCTGTGGACTCTGACACTGCTGTGGACCCTGACACTGCTGTGGACTCTGTGGACCCTGACACTGCTGTGGACTCTGACACTGCTGTGGACTCTGACACTGCTGTGGACTCTGACACTGCTGTGGACCCTGACACTGCTGTGGACTCTGACACTGCTGTGGACTCTGACACTGCTCTGGACCCTGTCACTGCTGTGGACTCTGACACTGCTCTGGACCCTGACACTGCTGTGGACTCTGACACTGCTCTGGACCCTGACACTGCTGTGGACTCTGTGGACCCTGACACTGCTCTGGACTCTGACACTGCTGAGGACCCTGACACAGCTGTGGACCCTGTGGACCCTGACACTGCTGTCGACCCTGCTGTGGACTCTGCTGTGGACCCTGTGGGCCCTGACACAGCCGTGGACTCTGTGGACCCTGACACAGCTGTGGACCCTGCTGTGGACCCTGACACAGCTGTGGACCCTGCTGTGGACCCTGAGACAGCTGTGGACCCTGCTGCGGACCCTGACACAGCTGTGGACCCTGCTGCGGACTCTGCTGTGGACCCTGTCACTGCTGTGGACCCTGCTGTGGACCCAGTCACTGCTGTGGACTCTGTGGACCCTGTCACTGCTGTGGACCCTGTGGACCCTGACACTGCCGTGGACTCTGTGGACCCTGCTGTGGACCCTGTCACTGCTGTGGACTCTGTGGACCCTGACACTGCCGTGGACTCTGTGGACCCTGACACAGCTGTGGACCCTGCTGTGGACTCTGTCACTGCTGTGGACTCTGTGGACCCTGACACTGCCGTGGACTCTGTGGACCCTGACACAGCTG
>VUQH01086224.1:0-10839 GCA_015106775.1 Etroplus canarensis | reverse complement strand
TCTGTAAATTCAGCAAACTAATAGTTTATATAATGACCAGATAGAAAGGATTATTCCCTTAATGCATTTTAGATTATATATATATATATATATATATATATATATATATATATATATGAGCTTGGTTGATTTTTGTAATAACTGAACTAATGACATACTGAAAGAAGCTTTTTAAGTAAATAAAGGTTTTGTTTTGTTTTTTTTAATACTGGCAACAACACCAATAAAGCATAGATCTAGATTCATTTAAGAGCTTGACAAGAAGAAAGAGTATAATCCAACCTTATACTGCTCGTGAAATGAAAATTTGATGATTGTAGCACATTCCATGGGTACAGTACCTAATGTTTTGGGGCCTGAGCAGTGGGGATTATTTGGGACCATGTCTCGAACTTTCATGCTTTTGGATCTTGGGGTCTTTTCTGCACTAAGACTTATACAGCAGTAAATAGAGAGCAATGAAAATTTGACCAAGGATTCCTGCTGTGCTGTAACTTGAACCTCTAAAAGGGTTGGCTGTTTTCAGCAATATCTATCAACACCAACAGGGGATAATTTTACAGTGGAAAAAAAACAAAACATAAATCATACAATTAGTGTTTCACTTTATATTTAGCTTAATAAAGTAGCATGCATTTGTATTAAGATTTTGTCTCTATCTAAAGCGATGGATGAGTCAATCTGACGACCAGTGAAAGTTTTGTTTGCTGCCTCTGCATATACAAACAGAAATCTTCTTTATCCAATGCTGTGCTTTTGTTTTGTTTTGTTTTGTTCTGTTTTTCCTTTAATTTGAGAATTACACTTTTATCAAGACATCTGTGTGGGATGCTGTGACACAGAATAATTAATGGTGATGAATAACATGGACCTTCTGAGGTTCACATCTAGAGCAACTAACAGCAAGATACCAGCAAAACACACACATGCACAAACACACACACACACACACACACACACACACACTCGAGAACAATAAACAGCAAGACATCTGCAGGTTAAAATCCACACGGATTTTAACCTGCAGATAACACTGACAGAAATCTAAAAAATAATAATAAAAAAACACAGGGGAATTTAAAAAATATTGTTGGAAAACCTTAAATGTTTTAAAAGATTAAGGATGTTGTACTCTGTTAGAATGTGTCTATGTGTGTCTAAATGTTTTGGTGCTTGTGTGTGACATGTATATTTAATTGATTTATAATTCAGATGAAGAAGGGACTTGTAATAACCAATCACTGATGCATCCAGGGGGAAGATTAGACAATTAAAATTTAATATGTGAATATACAAGTTTGCAAAGAAGCGAAGTATAACTTGGAAAGGTCACATTTAAAAGATTAGCTGTACTTTAATAGATGAGAACTACTTCTTCTTTCAGCTGCTCCCTTTAAGACTCTTCACAATGGATCATCGGCCTCCATCTCACCATATGCAACCTCTTCTTTCACGCCAACCTCTACATGCCCTCCTTCACTGCATCAATGAACCTTTTCTGTGATCTTCCTCTTTACCTCTTCCCTGGTAGCTTCACTTTCAAGATTCCTTTGCCCAATAGAATAGAATAGAATAGAATAGAATAGAACTTTATTGATCTCACAGTGGAGAAATTCACTAGTTACAACCGCCTAAAGTAACAGACAGTGAGGTGCAAGAAGTATATCCACTATCCATCCTCAGAACATGTCTAAACATGGTAACCTTGCCTCTCTTATTTTGTCTCCAAATTGCTCAATCTGAGCTGTCTTTCTGATGTACTGATTTCTAATCCTGCCCATCCTGATCACTCCCAAGGAAAATCCCAGCATCTTCCATTCTCTAGAATTCTGCCTTCTGTCTTCTATCCAAAGTGCAATGCTTTGGATGGTTGATCCCAGGTATTTAAACTCATCCACCTTCACTACCTCTACTCCTTGCATCTACACCATTCCACCTGCCTCCCTCTCATCCACTCACATGTATTCTGTTTTGCTTCAACTGGATTTCATTTCTCTTCTCTCCAGTGCATACCTCCACCTCCCCCAGACTCCCCAGCTTTTTCACCAGCTCCCAATTCTCACTACAGATCACAATGTCATCTGTGAACATCATAGTCCACAGAGAACCCTGCCTGACCTCATCTGTCAACCTGTCCATCACCATTGCAAACAAGAAGGGGCTCAGAGCTGATCCCTGATGTTATCCCACCCCCACCTCGAACCCATCTGTCACTCCTTCTACACACCTCACCACTGTCTCGCTGTCCCCAAACATGTCCTGCACCACCCTCACATACTTGTCTGCAACTCCTGATTTCATCACACAGTACCACGGTTCCTCTCTGGGCATCCTGTCATATGCTTTCTCTAGAGTCACAAGACACAATTCTTTCTGACCTTCTCTATGCTTCTCCATCGGAACTCTCAAAGCAAACATTGCACCTGTGGTACTCTTTCTTGGCATGAAGTCATACTGGTGCTCGCTGATGGTCACCTCTCTTCTTAACTTAGCTTCTACAACTCTTTCCCATATCTTCATGGTGTGACTCATCAATATAATCCCTCTGTTGTTAATGTAGCTCTGTAAGTCTCCTTTCTTCTTAAAGATTGGTACCAGTGCACTTCTTCTCCATTCCTCAGGCTTCCTCTTGTTTTCCAACATTATTTTCAATAACCTACTTCAAAATGCCACTGTCCTCTCTCCTAGTTATCTCTACACCTCCACATGTATGCTATCAGGACCAGTTGCCTTTCCACTCTTCATCCTCTTCATATATGTCCTCACTTCTTCCTTTTTAACACTCTGCACATCCTGATTCACCATCTTTCCTCCCTCCAACCTTCACTCTCACATTTTCCTCATTCATCAGTTCCTCAGAGTAAACTTTTCATCTTCTGAACGCACTGTTTTCACTCATTCATACATTTCGATCTCTGTCCTTAATTGTCCTAACCTGCTACACATCCTTTCCAGCTTGGTCTCTGTCTAGAATAGAATAGAATAGAACTTTATTGATCTCACAGTGGAGAAATTCACTAGTTACAACCGGCTAAAGTAACACAGTGAGGTGCAAGAAGTTCACACTTTAGTATAAATAAAAGTCAAAAAATAAGGGCAAAATATAAGCATCTTATGTACAGGGAATAAGCATCTTATATACAGGGATAAGCCTCTTATATACAGTCTAGTCAATTGAGACAAGTCCATCTCTTTGTCCTTTGTGTCCAGGTTCACTTACTATAGCCATTTTCTTTGCCTTTGCCACATCTGTCATTGCAGTATGCATAGACTGTCTACTTTGTTCATCTCCTGGTGATTCCATTTTTTCTTTGCAAACCTCTTCCTTTGAATGCAAGAAGCCATGTTATTTTTTATCTTTAGGAAAAAGAAATAGTTGGCTCTACTCAGCAACATGTAGTTAACATGCAATTTATATTTAATTTCTGCTTGTAATAAGAAAAAAATGATTTATCTAGATATAAACAGTAATTAAACACATTAAGAAATATGTTAAGGATGAGATGTTTTTTATTTACACAAAGTATTGATGTCAACTGTTCCTACTTCCATTGAGGCATCTCCCATTGGGCAACATATAATTGCCACTTTAAATTATTGGAATGAGAGTGCAAATTAGATGAAACTGTTCAGCTGAACTCAACTTCAATTAATTTTTGAGGGTCAGTACAATCAAACTGACTTACATTAAGAACTTTGGAAAAAATCTATTATATCCCTTGTGGATTAATGGGTTAAAATTTGTTTCCAGGTGATAAGTAATCTATTATAGATTTGCCTTTAATAACAGTGTTTTAGCCATGTGCTTATTGTTTGAACTCACTTCAGTGGATTTGTGCATTCCCTTTGGGTGACAATTAGCTCACAACAAGCGCTTGTACTCCAGGCCCAAGGGACAATTAGCGAGCAGTGTGTTAGCGATTTGTCATGTTTGTAACACAATAGCATAACACAGCCACCCACTGGAATTGGTTGAATTATGAAGCTGCCGTGTAGAACCTCATAAGAAGTCACACTCTCACTCTCTGACACGCACATATCCACAAATAAGTATATAAATAAAAATGGCATGTTGGGTACATGAGCCTGCCACAGGCCAGTGATCAGATGACAGGACAATGTGAAATCATTAGAGCACATCTCTGTGCAAAAGCTCAGACCCTCAAGAAAGCATAAAGTATAAAAAAGGGGAAAAATGTGGGCTGTAGGAGTGAATCAGCCATTTTTATCTATTAAAATTCGTCTGTGTGTCGACATTTTCTGTAAGACACAGACTAGCCCAGTGCAGTGTTAAAATGATTAGCATTCATCCCTCTCACTGCACCCAGTGACTGTGAGAAAATGTCAGACAGCCACTGCTAAAGGAAAAATGCCAGGATTGCATGGGTGTCAATTGGAAAATCGAATCAGAAGTTTATATTGTTTTCAAGCTTCATGAGGTGTGATAGAAGCAGCGATGTGCGCGTCTCCCATTTACCTGAAGTGTTTTTTTGTCAGCCAGTGTTGTGTGTCTCTTCAGGGAGTAGTTTTAAACATGTTCCTTTAACCATGGCTGTCTGCTTCTCAAGCACAGTATCACCAGTAACAGATGGGTGAAGAAAATGCCCCAGTAAAGTTGCATCATTTACTTTGCCAAAGGCCCATTCATTTAAAATGTAACGGAAGGATTAAAATAGCCTTTAAGACTATTTTTTATTCATTAAATATCTATAATTCAAATTCAAAATTTCAAAACATGCTGTTAACATGAATTTCCCTGAATTTCCCTTATGGGGGATGGATAAAGTATCTATCTATCTGTCTATCTAACATATAATATGTTGTGAATAGAAATTTGGTTTTCAATAACTTCTAACCACTGTAGAGCTAGTTGTTTGCAGGCCACTGAACTACCAAAGAGGAACATCTAAAAGCACAAAAATGCAGCTGTGTATAGTGGTATCTCTATTCAAACTACCACTGATACCAACTAGAAGACAAAGAGAAGCTTGAAAAAACATGTGCCTAAGGGTGAGAAACAAGGCAAGAGACCTTTCCTTTCATCCAGCAGTGTATTTTTTGAGACCATACACTGATGTTGAAGGAGAGGACATAGCTTGCAATCTCTGTTCTAGTTCATCCCAAAGGTGTGGGATGGGACTGAAATCAGGGCTCTGCGTGGACCAGTCACTTTCTTCCACATGAAACTCATCCAACTATGCCTCATGAATCTTGCTTAAGCACTGATGCACAATCTTGCTGGAACAGAAAAGGGTCTTCCCCAAACTGTTCCCAAAAAGTTGGAAGATCAGAACTTTCCAAAATGTTTTGTCAGCTGAAGCATTAAGATTTCCCTTCACTGGGAATAAGAGGTCCAGGCCAGCCCCAGAGAAACAAGAGCAACAACCTCATAGCATTATTCGTCCTGTACCGAACTTTAAAGTTGGCACAGTGCAGTATGGCAGGTAATGCTCTCCAGGCATTTACTAAAACCAGACGTATCCATCAGACTGCCAGATAAATGAGCGTGATTCACCACTCTACAGAACACATTTACACTGTTAAAGATTTCAGTGGGGGGGGGGTGTTCATACCGCTCCATGTGGCATTTGGCATTGTGCTTAGGGATGCAGCTGTTTGGGCATGAAAATGTATGCAATGAAGCTCTTGAAACACTGTTTCAAGAGCTCTGCAGTTACTGAGACAGCAGAGCGTTGGTAACTTTTACACACTATACACCTCCGCACTCGGCAACTGTAACTTTATGTGGTCTGTCTCTTTTTGACTGATTTGTTGGGGTCCTGAAATGATTCCATTTTATCATAATACCACTTAGGGTTGATTGTGGAATATCTAGGAGGGATGAAATTTCATGTAGTGACTTGTTGCAACGATGGCATCCTATTACAGTACCAATACAGTGAACATAACTAAGTGCTTGATTTTGTGAGTATATGTATTTTTATATTTACATCTATATCTATGAAAGGTGAAATATATGTTTATCTTTTAAAGATTACACCTTTAAAAACTAATGGAAATTCAACTTGGCTAATAAAATGCTGACTAAATCTGAAATGTTAACTGTAAATGGACTTGAAAGCACTTGTTTCCCTACAAACAATCAGGCTACAATCCATAATTCAACACTCTATGTAGGTTGTGAGAATGCAATAATCTCTTCCTCATATAAAAGATGACCTCCACTTTATCAAACCTTATTTTTAGAAAAAAAAGTCTTTAATTTGTTTTAATATGGAAAATTCATCCTCTGTACCTAAAACAGGCCAGTTAGATAACGAACAGTGTATCCTAGTTGTTTGTAAGCAACATTATTTACCAGGGCTTTGATGCTGCAGTAAGTGATCTTTGAGAAGGCACATGCAGGCAGCTAGAGGCCAGTGTGGTTTTTGGTAAAACAGTATGAGACAATTACAAAGTTCCAGGATTTGGCCCATAAAAAATGAAATACTTAAACTAATTTAAATCTGGCCACTCCCTTTCAAAGCCATCTTCTTCCGCACCCCCGAAACTTTTCATTGCTTCTGCTAATTTTAGATTACTTCTTGGAAGTCCTGTTCTGTTCCCTAGATCTATGACTGCCTTTCAAACTAGGGTTTTGTTTTACTGAAAAGAACAGGTGTTGGAGACAAATCTGGTGAGTAGGGTGAGTATTGAGTAGATATTGTGTTGTTTAGATAGAGTATATGCGCAGTATTGCCCACCATGTCCCGTCAAGCATCATTTAAAGGGGATACATTCATGGTGCAAAAGTTGAGAATGACATACAAAAGTACCATTTTTTCAATGAGCTGATTCTAATTCTCATTGTAGAGTTGTATATGTTACATTTTGAAGAGTTTAAATGAAACCCTTCTAAGCTTAGCAGGAGTATAAATTGCACATAAAAAGAGTGTTTAGTGCTTGATTTATAACCCCAATTCCAAAAAGGTTGGAAACTTGCACAAAATTTCAGTTCAGTAAAAATTACTAATTTCAAAAATTGGCAGTGTTCTGGGACTTAAACGGCATAACCAGGAGTCTTACAGGGACAAACCGAGAATGCCGGGAACGGTCCGTAAGTACAACGGAAACGCAGCAGTTGATATCGATTGCTATCGGCAACAAAATGTTGTCTCGTTTCATTCCCGTTTTAATCCCAGTGCTCCTGATTGCGCCCGCTTTACCTCCCGTGCACTGCCGATGCGTTGGCATCTTAATTGCCGCTATATTAACACAAATCGGGAACATTGCTGATTGGCCCTGTCCAGTTGCCGTTTAACTGCTGGTTAACTGCCGGCATGCAATCAAAACTCATGCCGTTCAGTTGCCGATTAACTGACGATGCGTTGCCATTTGGAACGGCCCCATAAATAGGAACCGTTTTCAATCTCGACCATTGATGATCTGAACGCGCTACTGAACGGATGGTGATAGCGGATGGTGAGAACCAGCTTCAGCCCAGGTTCCAGGGCCTTCCTTATTACTGAGCCTGATCCTGGGTGCAACACGCTGGAGAAGCTCATCAAACATAATAGGTTCCATCCTCATAAAGTTGAAGAAAGAAGATGAATCTTCCAGTCTGAGCTCAGCGAGAAGACGATCATAATGACCATATATGAGGCGTCTATCTGCAGCCAGCCATGGCCTCACCCAGTTGCTCTTCAAGGCAAATACAAGGGCAGCTTGTTGCTGAAGAAGTATCTGCTGTTTCAGCACCAGGATGTTACATAGAACCACTCTTCCCTCTATGATGACGGCTTCACAAGTGATGGATGCTAAAAATTTTGGTCTGAATTTATAGGATCTTGGCATCATTGGCCCTGACCATGGCTATTTACCGGCTATTATCGGCAATACCAGGACTATACCGGGAATGCATTGGGAATTAAGTGTGATAAACGGCAGTTCAACGTCAGTTAACCGCCAATTAAACGTCTTTCACTGGAGGGTAATCGGTTGAAAATGGCAGTGCAATCGACACAACTGAGAATACAGCTTGAGTGCATCCTGAATGCCGTTGCAACGCGCCGGGTTCACAAGGTAAATGCTGGCCTTTTGACGGCAATAGAGTGTCAGGAACCCAAATTTGGTAAATTTTCAGCTGTTTAATGCCGTTTTGATCGGGAACGCTAAATCGGCATGAATCGCCATAAACAGCACTATTACGGCTCCAGTGGAATGGAGGTCATCAGATTCCAGTTGCTCAACACTCCTGGGTCTTCTGTGTCATATTTTTCCATTTTATGAAGCACCAAATCTTTTCAGTTGAAGATAGATCTGGACTGTAGGCTGGCCAGTCCAGCACCTGGACTCTTCTACTACAAAGTCATGCTGTTGTTATTGCTGCAGTATGCGGTAAAGCATTGTATTACCAAAGTATGCAGGGCCTTCCCTGAAATAGATATTGTATGGAGGGGAGCATATGTTGCTCTAAAATCCATATATACCTTTCACTATTGATGGTACTTTTCCACAGTGCAAGTTGCCAGTCACTAGGCTCTAATGCCTAATGCTAGGCACTAATGCACCCCCATACCATCAGAGATGCAGGCTTTTGAACTGAGTGCTGATAACAAGCTGGATGGTCCCTCTCTTCTTTAGTCCAGAGAACACAGCATCCGTGATTTCCAAAAACAATTTCATATTTTGAGAAGACAGCAGTGTTTCTGGATCACATTCACATATAGTTTCTTCTTTACATGGTAGAGCTTTGAAATGCATTTGTGGATGGCATGGCAAATCGTGTTCGCAGTCAGTGATTTTTGGAAGTGTTCCTGAACCCATGCAATGATTTACATGACTGAACCATCCGTGTTTACAATGCAGTGCTACCTGAGAGCCTGAAGACTATAAACATCAAATAGCTGTTTTCAGCCATGTCCCTTGCACATGAAGATGTGTCAAGATCCTGAGACTCTTTTGATATTTTTATATTATGTACAGTAGATGATAGAATATTCATAACTTTTGCAATTTTACATGGAGGATTATTTATTTGTTTATTTATTATGCAGCAAGAAACTGGCAGCTGGGATAGGCTCCAATGCCCCTGAGCCCCTGAATAGAATAAGCAGAAGAAAATGGATGGATGGACGGACGGCCGGTCGGACAGACGGATGGATGGATGTTCCTCCTGGTGTTTCTTCTTAGTACCACTTACTTTTCAAACCTTATGTTGCCCTTGTCCCAAATTTTTTGAGCATTGCTCCCATCAAATGCAAGGTAAGCTGCTACTTTTTTCATTAAACAGAAAATGTCTCACTTTCAACATTTGCTATGTCTTCTGTGGTCTTCTGTCTTTTTTTTTTGTTTGTTTTTGTTTGTTTGTTTGTTTGTTTTTTAGATTTCCCCTGTAGTGTAGTGGCATGCACATTCACCTTACAAGCTAAAGGTCCCTGGTTCACTTCCAGGTGGGAACACCAGCCCCTATCGCCATAGAGGGTTGCGTCAGTAAGGGTATCTGGCGTAAAACCTCTGCCAAATTACCAATGCGGATTAAGCCGTTGTTGCGACCCCTTGGGGAGAATACAAGGGAGCAGCCAAGGTACACAACATCCCAAACCTTTTGGAATTGGGGTTCTATTATAAGTTTTCTGAGCTGATATTAAGACTGTTCTCTTCTTAAATGAAAAAAATGAAAACAAAAAATCTAATATCTTTTCAACTCCAAAAGTTGGCTAATTGTGAAGAGTCATAGAAGTACTGACTTTTTTTTTTCTTAAGCATAAAATATAACATAATCTAAAAGCACAGAGATCTACATTGAGATCATAGACCACAAAGTGAATGAAAGATTGTGGTGTCTTGGAAATAGGTAATTTATTAAGGACAGGGAAATATTTCTGTCTGGACTGAGGCACCTATTTATTACAGGGACATTGTGCTAAAATGACAAAATGCTTAAAATGTCAGCCTCGATCTATCACATTAAAATGTAATGTTTTGCTGAAACGTTTGTCATTTTTTGATCACCTACTGAATTCCTGAAATGACTGACATCATCAGTCTCACATTTAAACATTCAAAAATTTATCCAGCCCTCTGTCTCTCTCTTACTCACAATGCAGATTCTCAGCTCTGGATTCTGATGCCACTGTTAGTGCTGTGTTGCAACCCATACACAGGAGAGCCATTGCAAGAGAAGACAGGAGCTAACCTTTTGTCTTCTTCAACAAAGTTTAATTTATACTTTAAAAAAATGTGGAGAAAAGAAAATCCAACAGAGTCGCAAATGCTGCAGATGGTTCATTTTTTTGCCGTTCACATCATCAGATTTTGTTTTGTGCAGACACCAGCTGGAACATAGCACACAAAATGAGAGATATTTTACAACCTGGCCTCGAAAGAATTCTTGGCATTTGACTTCTTAATTATAAAACAAACAGTCTTGATGCTCAGTTGCATGTCCCCAAATTGAAGAAGGATTGTGTAAACAAACATTTTTTCTCTTGGTCCTTCTGTCTCAGTCTCCTCTGAGTGCCTGCTAAAGGATTGAAAAACTTCACTCTCACTTTTTGACTTTGCGTTCCTGTCTCACATTCTCGCTCACTCCTCTGTCTCGTTTACTGTCTCCTTCTGTCCAAGCATTTAGTAGCCCTTGACTCTCTTTATGTCTCCTTCTATGTTTGGCTAGATCTCTATCTTTATCTGTCTAGTGATGGATGGCTCAGGGTGAGGGCCACTGACTTCAACTGGATGGAAAACAACTGGCTTGTCTCTCCCTCATTCACACACACACACACACACACACACCTACACACACACACACACACACACACACACACACAAAAGATTGGTTCTGGGTGGTCCTATGTTTTTGTGTGTTTGTGGTCAGGCCAGTTATCTGAGTGAATGACA
>VUQH01086215.1:0-11334 GCA_015106775.1 Etroplus canarensis | reverse complement strand
AGTGCATCCTTATAGGGGATGATCTGATTGTTGGGGTTTTCTCTCTAATACTGTAAGGTCTTTACCTTACAGTGTGAAGCAAGCTGCCCTGAACTCCGGAGTAGAGAAAACATGTTCTGTGGAGTGATGATTCATGCCTCCCTAATAAGCAGGCTGACAGAGTCTGAGTTCGGTGAATGCCAAGAGAACATTACCTGCCTGACTGCACTGTGCCAACTGTAAAGTTTGGTGGAGGAGGGATAATGCTATGGGGTTGTTTTTCTGGAGTTGGCCTGGGCCCCCTCAGTTCCAGTGAAGAGAAATCTTAATGCTTCAGCTTACCAAGATATTTTGGACAAGTCTATGCTTCCAACTTTTGGGGAACAGATTGGGAAAGGCTCTTTTCTGTTCCAGCATGACTGTGTTCCAGTGCACAAAGCAAGCTGCATAAAGGCATGGTTGGATGAGTATTGTATGGAAGAACTTAACTGGCCCACACAGAGCCCTGACCTCAATCCCATCCAACACCTTTAGAATGAACTGGAACAGAGATTGTGAGCCAGGCTCTCTCATCCAACGTCAGTGTCTTCTGGATGAATGGGCAAAAATTCCCACAGACACACTCCAACATCTTGTAGAAAGCCTTCCCAGAAGAGTGGAAGCTGTTGTAGCTGCAAAGGGGGACCAAAACAAAATTTTCTCTGAAAATTAGTGAATAAGCAGCCAGTATCCAAAGAACCACTTTGAAAAACCATCAGAAAGCCTGGCGAAGTATTGCTCAAGACTTCTTTAAAAAATTACAAGAAAGTCTGTTTCGTTGGAAGCAAAGTATAAAGAAATAATGGGTGGCTCAAGACTTTTGTACAGTACTGTACGCTGATGAGGAGTCTTTTTGCCTTGAGGGAAATTAATCTGACATTTAAAATCAAGCATCGAAGAGAAAACAGCAGTTTGGTTCTTTAAACGACGGTGTCCTGCTGAGTTCATAAAACCCCCTTCAACCATCTGAACTTTCCCTGAACTCCCATCTGCTTCTCCTCCAATCGGCTCTTATTGATCCTATGTAGCCTTCCAATAGCACCCCACATAAAGCATCTCAGAGTGACATGTAGGCTTAGTGCAAGTAGTCTGTAGCACCTCAACCTAACTATATTACTTGTAGTTCCTCAACCTAACAGAGTAGCTCGTATTACCCTAACCCAGCCAAGTAGTTTGTGGTACTTCAACCTGACCATGTAGTTTGTAGTAACTCAACTTTTAACCAAGTAGCTTGTAGTCCCTAAAGTGAACTAAGCAGTGTTGTATCTAACCCAAACCGAGTAGTTTGTAGTAATTAAACCATTATGAAGTAGTTTGCAGTGAAAGTAAAAAGTAGCAGACCAATCTGCTACTTCTTGCCATTCCTGCTCCTTCATCTAAACTTTCTCTGAACTCCCACCTTTCTCTCTTCCAATCAACTCATATCAATCCTATATTGGAAATCAATGCCATGCAGTGGCAGCCTAACCCTATATGAAGCGTCTCAGAGTGACATGTAGGCTTAGTGCTGTGAGGGCCGAGCAAGGCTGACAGACACATAGAGAGAGAGAGAGAGAGTCAGCAGGTTGATGTTTTAAACGAGATCTGTGAAAACTGTTCAACTGTGTTGCCATAGCAACAGTGAGCATGTAGATCAGGAGGCTTTTTTTAACAAACACACACACACACATACACACTCACAGAGTGACACAGTGAGGTTAGCACAGGATTCCCTGCTATTCCAGTTTCTATGACAACTCACAACTCATCCTCACCTCCCCGTCTGCCTCGCTTTCATCCTCAGCTGTAATGGAAGCAGCCATTAAGTTCTGACTCCAGCTCTGACTGGCTTTATCAGCATGAATGGTAATCAGCTGTTAATTAGCAGCGGTGATGATTAATATGAACGATGATTAAAGGAGTACTAATGCTGAGTTGTAACATCAGCTGCAGCAGTAGAGGAGTTAGAACAAACTGCTGGGGGGGTTCAGATCCTTTAGGGAAATTGTTTTCTCCACTGACCTCTATGGGTCGGTGAACATGAACTCTCATTCATCTGCCCCGTCAGTGTTTTTTGTTTGGGCCAGTGACGTGGTCGGCTATCTTTGTGCTTGATGTTCTGAGTCTCTTTAGATTGCTTTCAGCCACAGACTTTGTGGATCCTTCTTATCACATGAACCTTTCCTTCAGTTTCAGTTTTTTATCCATAGAGCTCCAAATCACAACATCGGTCATCCAAAGTCCCTTTCTAATATAAGGTAAAGACCCAACAGTGTTATAGATACAAAGTCCAGAGATCTACTCTGTGATTAAGAACTTGGTAACAGTAGGGAGAAAAAAAGTCCATTTAAATAGGAAGGAAGCCTGTTCTCATTTAAGTACATGGTGCCCTTTGCCAGCAGATTTTGACCCAGCTGGTTTTGGAATTAGCGTGATGTGGCTTTCACCTCATTGTTTTTCAGCATGCAGGGTTATTGTTGTGAAGGTATTTATTTAAACTTGGTTTAGTTTAGGTAGTTTGCAGTACCTCAAACTAACCAAGTAATGTGTAGTACCTAAACCTAACTATGTAGACTGTAGTCCTAAACCTAACCAACTACATTTTAGGCCTAAACACTCAAGTAGAGTTTTGAACCTCAACCCAACCAAGTACTTTGTAGTACCACAACCAAATGAAGTAGATTGCAGATCATAAGCCTAACCTAGTAGTTTTGTAGTATCTCTACCCAACCACATATTCTGTAGTTCCTACCCCAAACCAAGTAATTTGTAATATCTAACCCAACCAAGTAGTGTGTACTGCCTAAACCCAATGTAGTATTGTGTAGTACCCAAACCCAACCCAACCAAGTAGTTTGTAGTTCTGAAACATAACCAAGACATTTGTTGTACCTAAACTTAACCAACTACATTTTAGTGCCTAAAAACAGTTAAGTAGATTGTTGTACCTAAACTAACCAGATACTGTGTAGTACCACAGCCAAAGCAAGTACAGGGTGTTTCACTGATTTGAAATCACTATATCTCTGCAACCATGAACCGCCAGTGACTGAAATGTTCACCACAAGAACAAGCGGGGCATGGTAAAGCATGATAACCAACTTAATCATTTGTAACCTTGTGTAATTGTTCCATGTTGCTATCAAGAAATATACCGTTTTGAGGACCCAAACCCAACCTGCTAGATTGTGGTACCCAAACTTAACCACATGGTATACCTACATTTTAGTGCCTAAATAAAGTAATATGCAGTTCAAAACCAAGTAGTCCTAACCAGGTGGTTTGCATTATCTAACTTAAACCAAAAAATTGTGGTACCTCAACCTTACAAAGTAGTTTGTATTTCTTAAATCTAACCGAGTAGTTTGTCGTACCTCACCCTAACCAACTTCATTTTGTGCCCAAACAATTTACCTCTGGGATTAATAAAGTAAAAGAAAGAAAGAAAGAAAGAAACTGAGCCACTTGTACTTAAATCTAAGCAAGTAGTTTGTAGTACCTGAATCGAATCAAGTAGTCTGTAGTACCTAAACTTAACCAAGTAGTTTATAGTATCTCAACCTAACCATGTAGTCTGTAGTTCCTACACTAAACCAAGTAATTTTTCAGTATCTAACCTAGCCAAGTAGTGTGGAGTACTTAAAAATATCTAAATAGTTTGTAATATCTAACCCAAACCAAGTAGTTTGTAGTGAAAATAAAAAGTGGATGAAAATGTGTGAAAATCTGCTACTTTTTCTCATTACCACTCCTGCAACCTGTGGACTACTGCAGTCTGAAACTGGATTGTTATTTCTCTGCAGCCCATATTGTGGCAGCTGGCAGGTCAAAGCAGCAATGTCAAAGGACGTATTCGAGCAGTGGTGAGACGTAGGTGGCATCTGACAAAATGACATTATAATGCCTCCTGGGATGGGAACATATTGGACAAACCCTTCAGGAGAACCAGGCTCAGGGAGGGCAGCCCTCTGCTGTGACTGGTTGTGGGTCATGATTGGAAAGGAGAAGTAAAAAGAGGAGAGAAAAAACTACAAGAGAGTGAAGACAAACTTTATTACATGCAGTATTGGCAAATTTCACAGTGAAAAGATGTGAGTGGTGAAGAAATTCTCAACACATCAGGGAAAGTCCCCCAGCAGCATAAATGAGAGGTGGTTCAGTGCCACCTGATCCAGCCCTAACTATAAGCTTTATCAAAAAGGAAAGTTTGAAGCCAAATCCTACAAGTAAAGAGGGTGTCTATCTCTTAAACACAAAGTCAGGGCTGTTTCCACAAAAGAAAGAACTGGTGGCTGAAGGCTCTGCCTCCCATTCTACTTTTAGAAACTTTAGAACCCACAAGTAAGCCTGCAGTCTGAGAGCAAAGTGCTCTCTTGGCATGATACTATGAGGTCTTTAAGGTATGATTGGGCCTGATGGCACTGTTTTCCTAATGGAAATGCATGTTTTTCAGCATCACTCTAAGACAGGATGTTTTAAATTTTTTAAATATTGAGCCGATGAAAGAAGGCAGTTCTATATCAGACACTGTTTAGTGCTTGGTTGAAAGACACATCCTGGTCAAAATTGACTCCAAGATTCCTCATAGTACCACTGGAGGCCAAGATAATGTCGTCCAAAGTTAATATTTGGTTTGGCACCATGTTTCTGAGGTACAATACAATGACCTCAGTTTTGTCCCAATTTAAAAGTTGAAAGTTACAGGCTATCTAGGCCTTAATGTCTTTAAGACGTGCCTATAGTTTTACCAATTGATTTGTTTCCTGAGGATTCACTGATAAATAAAATTGGGTATCATCTGCATAGCAATGTATACAATACTTTCTAACAATATCTCTGAAGCAGCTGCTGTAATGAAAATGAAAATGCTGGGGTCCAGCACAGAACCCCGTGGAACATTGCCTACTTTTGTGTATATAGATAACTCATTGGGACTATGACTATAATTATGACATAAATATGCCCCAAATAAGATGATATAAGAACCTTCTTTAATAGTCCTACACTGGAAAATTTGACAGCAGAATCAGAATCTTTTATTAGTTCCAGGGGGTATTAATAGAAAATTCAATAGATTAATATTATAAGTAAGAAAAACAGACCGTATGTATGTTAATTCTACATTTTTACATTATTTACATGTACATTTACAAATCAGTGTAGTGTGACTCTTTTAATTCAACTAAGGCTTACAGGCCCTTACGCATCCTGTAGGCCTGTTTGATAGTCTTTACATGGGTCCTGCTCATGTTAAATGTAATTCTAACAATTGGGATAACTGTTTTATACAGCTAGCATGTACTTACAAATTCATAACAGTGGAAAAGGTGTGGAACTAAATACAAACATCAATTACCAAAGTATCAGACCCGCATCTCCAATTTATTAACATCAGTTGCATTTCTATTTCATTTGTTCATGACTTTAAAATATGAGATATGTGTCAGTTGGTCAACATTATTTTAGAAGGCAATAAAAAAACAAATGTGTTTAATATGTTGCAAGTCATTTTCAGCAATTAATGTACCAATAGGAAATTTTTTGGTTTCTCACAAAATTTGTAGTTCCAAGTCTTTTTTTAACAATGAATATTACAGCTGATACAACAACTCAGGAAAGAAATCAAACCTCTTTTGACCAGTACAAACCTTCATTCACCAAAAAAATAAATGAACTACTTTCCCCTCTATTCTCCTTCCCGCTCTAATAATTTTAACACAGCGACTCAACTTTAGTCAAACTGTTGTGTAGACACGTCCCACAGTGTGAACATTGAGTTAAGGGTGAAAAACAGGATGTGATGTAATATCCTGAGGCCATTATTAGCGTTGGAGGAGGTGGAGGTCATATCAGAGTCAGCAGCAGATGATATGAATAAGATATCATCCCA
Source organism: Etroplus canarensis (assembly GCA_015106775.1). Lineage (NCBI taxonomy): Eukaryota > Metazoa > Chordata > Actinopteri > Cichliformes > Cichlidae > Etroplus > Etroplus canarensis. Next base: position 5,447 of record VUQH01086215.1, on the reverse strand, counting down.
CAATAAGAGAGAATTAAACTAAGAAGACACCTGGACTTTAATTACACGGACATGGATGTGCTGTGTTTTGGTGTGCAGTGGAAAACACTAATGGAAAGCAGCCATTTTGACTGTTAACCTCTGGTTGAAAATGCAAAATATCCGCTGTGAGAAATCTGTCTGTGGGAGGCTGTTAGATTCATGCCAGTATCTCTGTCACCACACGAGTCTGAGACCATTTTTTAATACAGATTTTAATACCATTTTAAGGCATGGGCATCTCTTCATTTAAGAACAACTTTCTTTAGAGATACAAAACTATCTGTGTATGTGTGTCCCAGCAAAAAAGGAAAACAGCTGTAGACCTGTTCTATCCACTATGTCAGTGGGAACAGAACCAAAAAAGACAAGTGAAATGAGACGTGCTTATTGTGGTGGAAGTAATATCAAGCAAGAGAGACATGCAGCATTTAAAAAGGGATTTGGAAGTTCATAAATGCAAACTATGCAACAGAGCAGGCAACAATACCGATTGACATGACCTGCTTGTGTCCGTTTGGACCTTTGTGTTTTGCACTTGTTCTAAATGCTTTTCCACTTGCTGGTTCATTTCATTTTCATTCACTTTCAGTCCCCATTAAAGTTTAGGCACTAAAAGCTACTTGGCTAGGTTTAAGAACTACAGACCACTCAATTAGGTGTAGACACTAAAAACTACTTCGTTAGGGTTAGGTACTAAAGACTACTTGGTTAGGTGCTGACAAAAAATGACTTGGTTAGGTTTTAGGTACTAAAAAACTATTCAGTTGTTGGGTTAAGTCACTAAAACATAGGAACTACAAAATACTTGGTTAAGTTTAGGAATTAAAGAGTACTTTGTTAAGTTTAGAAACTGAAAAGTAAAGGGGGTTAGGTTTAGATGCTAAAAACTACTTAGGGTTAGGCACCAAAAATGATTTAGATAGGTGTGAGTACTGAAAATTACTATTAGCTGGGAAAGACACTAAAACTACTCCATTAGGTTTAGGAACTACAAGCTACTTGGTTAGGCTGAGTAACCAAAAACGACACAATTAGGTTTAAGAACTACAAACCATTCAATTTGAGGAATTAAAAACTACTTGGGTTAGGGTTAGGAACTAAAAATTACTCCATTAGGTTTAGGAACTACAAACCACTTTGTCTGAGGAATTAAAAACTACTTGGTTGGTTTAGGAACTACAAACTACTCTGTTAGGTTGAGGAACCAAAAGCTACTCGGTTAGGTTTAGGAATTTTAAACCACTTTGTTAGTTTGAGGACCTAAAAAGGACTAGGTTAGGTTGAGGATAGACAAACCACTTGGTTAAATTTAGGCACTAAAAATTACCTGGGTGAAGACAGTAAAAACTACTTGGTTTTGTTTAGGTAATAAAAACTACTTAGGGAACTACAAACTGTTCGGTTAGGTTTAGGAACTACAAACCACCGTCTTAGGTTTACTGTAGGAACTGTAAACCACTCGGTTAGGTTTAGGAACTAAAAAGTACCTGATTCGGTTTAGCAACGACAAACCACTCAGTCAGGGTTAGGCACTAAAAGTCGCTATTTAATGCTACTTAAAAACATCTGTAACGACCACTCGGATGCACGAGTCAGCATGCTTTGAGTTTATTCAAACTCTAAATCTTTATTGGGTTCTTAATGGACGTGAAAACAAGCTGGTTACCAGCACTTCTTCCTATCATTGGGTTTTGGCTATAAGCTATCAGAGATGGATTGTGTCCGTAGTAAGATGTGGTCCGTTTCTGCTCTGATTGGTTGTTTCTTCCTCTTTCAGCCACATGCCTCTGAGTCCGGCTGCTGACACCAAACATGATCGCCCGCGGCAACAGGCGGTTACAAACGGCAACCCGACAGGCTCTGCTGTTGCCAGGGACGATGATGGAGAGGACACGCCCTCTGGAAATAGCATTGTCGTCCGCATCGGCATCCCGGACCTGCAGCAGACGGTAACACACATACACTCAGGCGCACTGTGTGTAGATGGACAGTATGTATATAAACATAAGGCACAACACAAACCTGTCTGTCTGTCTGTCCGCCTGTCTCTTTTTCTGTCTGTCCGCCTGTTTCTCTGTCTCTGGCTCTCTCAGAAGTGTTTGCGGTTGGACCCAGAGTTACCAGTTTGGACCAGTAAGCAGAGGGTTCTGGTGACGTTGACTCAGTCTCTGTCGGATGTTTTGAACTATGGTCTCTTCCAGCCGGCGTTCAACGGCCGAGCCGGAAAGTTTCTGGACGAGGAGCGCCTGCTGAAGGAGTATCCTCTCCCTCCCATCACACCCATCCCATACCTGGAGGTAAACTTCACAGCCAGAGGGTCACTTTAAAGGAAAACTCTGGTGTTTTATATATTTGCACTGTCAGTGAATCCCAAACAAAGCAAAGCCAAGACAAGATTGTCCTATAATGTTATGTTACAACAGAAACTTGTTAAGTCTGATTTTAATAAACATTTCTGGGTCCAAACCAGCGCACAAATATATATGCAAACATCTGCGTTGCCCACTACAAGTAGGCAAAACAGTATATATACAGCACAAGCCAAGATTTATATTAGGACTATAAATCTGGGCTAGTACTGTAGAAAACAGTAGTTAGACACATCTGTTTGTACTGTTGTGTACCATTACATAACTTATTTTTGGCTTAAAAGAACACTTAGAGTCAGGTGAAAAACAAATTCCACCCTTACTGCTTTTATACAAATTAGGAAGGTAAGTATCAGCCAGGTGCTGCTAATCAAATGCACTGATTAACTGATCATCAGGCAGTGTGAGCACCTCTGTAAAATCGGAAGTTTTGGCAGTTTGCTGCTCTGAAGCATTCAAGTGTGTGAACACAATGCTACAATCTTCCCAGGAGTGGACGTCCCAGCAAATGTCTCCAAGGTCAGGCCGTGCAATGCTCAACTGCAAAACACGCACGAATCTCAGACTCTACAGGCTTCCATTTGCATGATAAATGTTAAAGTTCATGACAGGATAATTAGAAAAAGGCTGAAGAAGCGTGGCTTGTTTGGAAGGGTTGCCAGGATAAAACTTCTTCTTCCTAAGAGGAACATGGCAGCATGACTTAGGTTTGCAATGTTGCTTCTGCACAAGCCACAAGACTTCCGGAACGATGTCTTTTGGACAGACCAGACCAAAGTGGACAATGTTTGGCCATGATGCACTGCGTACTTGTTCAAGCTGTCGTGAACTTTAGAGTTTAAGAGGCTAACTGAGGCCTGTGGAGTCTGAGCATTGCACGGTCTGACCTTCGAGTGAATTTTCTGGGACGTCCACTCCTGGGAAGATTGTGACATTGTGTTAACGCACCTGAATGCTCCAGACTAGCAAACTGCCAGAACTTCTGCTTTTATAGAGGTGCTCACACTGGCTGATGATCACGTAATGAAGTGCGTTTGCTTAGCAGCTCCTGGCTGCTACCTACCCTCTTGATTCCTAAAGAAGCAGTGAGGGTGTACTTAGTTTTTCACAGGACTCAGCGCAGTCCTGTGAAACCTCTCTTTTTCACATGACTGTAGATTCGTCTTTCAAACTGTCTATGATCACAGCCTGCCAGGTGAGGCTTTGGTGCATCTGTTTATTGAGACTGTGGATGTCAGCATGACTTTGACTCAACAGTCTTCAAAAAGTGCTGTTTGTTTTGTAATATGTGTTCTGATCTTCTACAGAGATGCCCTTGACAAACTCTGGTTCACGTTAATATAATTAAGAAAGAGGTTAATATCAGATATTATCTTTGCTGTTTGTTAGTCTTTTGGTGGCATGTATTTAAGAAAAACTAAAACTAAATCTGAGACCTTCGTCACTTGGAGTCAACGTCCTCAGCGAGCATCATGAAGTCTGAGATCACTCCACGCTCACCCTTTGTGTCTCTTTCTGCACAGTTCCGTTATAAGAGGAGAGTTTACACACAGAGCTACGTGGACGACAAGCAGCTGGCAAAGCTGCACACCAAGGTAGGAAACACTCTGAATCCAAGCACGTTCGAACAAGAGATTAATGCTGCAGAATCATAACCGTATGAATGTAAATGCTCACAATGTGTCGCCTAATGAGGACACAAAGAAGTTTACTGTCAAGTCCCCGCAGTTACAATGAATCCCAGAGCTGAGGTGAAAGAAAACAGATTTAAATAGGCATGCACAAAAACAGTAATCATCCAGAGGGATGCAACCGGAGGTTGTTTTGCTGAGAATGCAAAAATGCTCACCTGCGACTCCCCTAACACTTAATTATTCCTCTAAACTTGATTCTGACAGTGTGTTCTGCTTCTGAGGAGACTATTATTCAAATGTCTCTGTTTCCCTTTTAGGCCAATCTGAAGCGATTTATGGAACATGTTCACCAGAAGAATGTGGAGAAGGTTTCCAAGTGGTTGGAAAAAGGCCTGGACCCCAACTTCCATGACTCCGACAGCGGAGGTGAGCGCACCAGCAGGAAAACATAATTTTAAAAAATCAGAATTGGAAAAATAGAAAACTGAGAAAAACAAAGGAAAAGAAATATTCCCAACAGAAAGCCTCATCCAACTCAGGATCACTGGAACCTTATCTGAGCGGTTATAGGCCAAAAGGTGGGGTACGCCCTGGACATGTCCCCAGTCCATTTACACCTACAGTCAGTTTAGAATTAACAATGAACGTAACCCCTTTCCATGTCTTTGGGCTGTGGGAGCCAGAGTACCTGGAGAGAGTACTAACCACCACACCACCATGCTGCCCAAAAGCCTCAAAGAGAAAAATTTCCCAGTTCGTTCTCACTTCTAGTTCTAAAAATAATGTAGCCTGCAAACCAGCGGGTCCTGTCATGTGGCTACAGTCGCTCCTTTAAGTGGTCTTTCTTAAACCACTCCCAACACATCTTATCTGCCTCCATCCCACCCTGTCCTTTGCATCCTCTTCCCTCTGAACATGTCCAAACCATCTCAGCCTTGCATCTCTGACTGTGTCTCCAAATTTCTCAACCTGAACCGTCCCTCTGATGGACTCCTTTCTAATCCTGTCCATCCTGGTCACTCCCAGTGAACAACTCAACATCTTCAATTCTGCCACCTCCAGCTCCACCTCCTGTCTTTTTGTCAGTGCCACCGTCTCCAAACCATACATCATAGCAGGTCTCACTACCATGTTGTAAACCTTCCCTTTCACTCTTGCTGCTATCCTTCTGTCATAAAGCACCCCCTACACTCGTCTCCACCCACTCCACCCTGCCTGAACTCTCTTCTTCACCTCTCTTGTGCTCTGTCCGTCGCTTTGGATGGTTGATCCCAAGTATTTAAACTCATCCACCTTTGCCACCTCTACTCCTTTCATCTTCACCGTTCCACCTGCCTCCCTCTCATTCACACACACATGTACTCTGTCTTGTTTCTACTGACTTTCGTTCCTCTTCTCTCCAGTGCATACCTCCACCTCTCCA
>VUQH01086214.1:0-31120 GCA_015106775.1 Etroplus canarensis | reverse complement strand
GAGAGACAGAGTCTCTCAGAAGTAAAGATGGCCAGAGGTTCAGCAATCTGCCAGAAACTGTGCTTACAAATTGTGAGGCAATTTTAGAAATTTGTTTCTCAATGTAAAAATGGAATGACATTGAATTTTCCATCAACTTCACTACATGATATCATCAAAAGAATCAGAGAATCTGGAGATATCTCTGTGTGTAAGGGACACTGCCAAAAACCAACACTGGATGCTTGTGATCTTTAAGCCTTCAGGCAGTACTGCATTGCAAACAGGCATAATTCTGTCATGGAAATCACTGCATGGGCTCAGGAAACCTTTCAGAAATGGGGGTCTGTGAACACAGTTTGCTGTGTCATCCACAAATATACACTACCAGTCAAGAGTGTGGACACACTTGGCCGTACTCCACTATGGCCAAGTGTGTCCAAACTTTTGACTGGTGGTGTACATAATAGTCACAGACCCCTCTGACACTCTACACCTTAACCTATACCATAACCTGACATGCACCTCCCTAGAAAGGTAACCACGTTGTGTTGATGCAGACCATGCACAAGTATGAATGCTGACGATGGCTTTGGTCACTTGCATAGGCTACGTTGTAAGCTCTACAGAGACTCACCACAGAGGTATAAATCAAGTCTGGCATACCCCCGCAGCTTGGCCAGATGGACTCCAAAACCCCTTCCTCTTCAACTCTCATTTTCAAATGAGCTCAATTCAACTAAGTTTAGGCTAGAGCTGAACTAATCTCAGCTCACCATTTCCCTTTTTCTTAATTAACTCTTCACCTGTCCACAACTATCGGCTTACTGCATCATTCATCCTCTACTTTACACTACTACTCTGTTTAATAGGTAATTTTTTCATTATAATTTGTCATGAATTTTATTCATTGACCTGTTATGTTGCGTTAACAGTTTCCAATAATTTCAACTGTTTTATTCAGGTGTGATCAGTTCTTTCACTTCATAATTTTAATAGATGAGCTAATCTTTCCATGTACCCCCCTCACACACTTGTGCTCCTTGTTCAGGAATCCCTTTTGTATAACAAACATCCCACTGAATATGGGCTTGTTTACAGTAGCTGCTGCATCATTACTGCAAGACAAACTATGTGGAGTGATTTAAGACAGCAGTAAATATACAGTTTGAAAGCATAACATATTCAGCATAACTAAACGTGAATATTTTTCAAACATTGGAGGTTTAAATGTTTTCTAAATGTACACTGACCTCGATAAAGGCCGAAAAAGCCCTCGTAGCGTACCACCTTCTTAAAGCAGTCGAAGCTATTCTTGTACATGAGCTCTCCCACCAGCGAGCCACTGCTCCTCTGGTTCTGCATGCGTGTCTTCACCAGATCAATGGGGTAAACTGCTGTGGCGCCCACAGCTGCAGAGAGTAAAACATGTTCATTTAGATGCTGATTATGAGCATGTCACTATTGTCCTCCCCTTGCCTTTAGTGGTGGAAAAAACAAAGTAACTCACAATACGCCGCTATCACAATGTATTATCTCCAAATCAATGTTATTAGAATAAAGTGATTCTGCAATCAGAATCAGAATCAGATTCAGAATACTTTATTAATCCCCGGGGGGAAACTGCTTATACAATACTCCATACATAACAAGACAATCAGGACTTATGAACTTATTTACTTCACTGTGGTCTTAGTGCGCATTTTAACCCTAGTACTGCAGGACCTCAGTGTAATGATGTCCCAGATAAGTTTCGTGTACTGCCGGTGTACTATATATTGATCACTTCCGGTATTTTCATTCACTGCCAGTCGTCTAGCAGGTCATATAGCCGGCAATACTAGGGTTAATAAAGTGTCAGTTCAGTTAATTAGCTTAACTTCTTCACTGTACTTTTTTCCACTTTACCCTCATTCGAATATTATCTCCATAAAGAACCATGAAGCAGTGGTAGATTTTTTAGCATTTGAAGTGCCGGCATGTTTTAATATAATGATTTTTGGTGCTAAGGTACTGATAACTGTATCGTAAGAGGAAGCGATATGATATTTTTCTTAATAGATATTTTGCCACACCCCAACCTGCCTTAATCCCTTCCCTGAGTTTTACAAAAACAAAAGGAAATGATGGCAAAGTGACACATAGACATAAATATCTTTATATAACTTAAGGGGAATGACTTGTGAAAAGTCCAACTACAAATGCAGATTAAATGGCTTGTTCTTCAATACAAAAATAAAGCAGCTTTCACACTAAATTGTTATTCGGTAGAAAGAACTGCAACAAGTGTTTACAGCATATTCTGTGAAATACTCTCAGTAAAAATATGCCAAACCTATTACACATAGTGTTTAAGAGAAATTTTCAAAATCACCAATTTTCTTGAGCTTGGAAGACATTAAAAAATCATAAATGATTAAAGCTTGTTGTAAGAGATAGACAGAGAGCATAAAACACTTAATGATAGTGTTTAAATGAACGTGATGCTATAAATGAAACGTGTGCACAAATGGAGTGGAACAGATAATCTTACAAAGAAGTTGTTGCTGATGCTACTAATAAAAATCTGGCAAACTGGGTCAACTAGAGTCATTCATCAGATTTAACTTAGCAAGTTATTAAAGCAAAAAAAAAAGTTTTTCATTGCTTTCATTCACTTTCATTACTTGAGAGTGAAAAACTAAAACTAGCTTCATTGTCACAGGTAAAAAAAATGTTTCAGTAATTTGTGTGAAATGACCCTTTAAGAGGAGGAGAGGAGGAGGAGGAGGAGGAAGGGGAAGTCTTTGGGAATAATGTTAATAAAGATGTGTTTTGAGTTGCAGTGTCTTCAGCCTGTCACGCGGACACAAACAAAAAGAACCGACCCAGGGCGACAGGCTTAATTAGAGAGAGACTGAGAAAGAAGAAGAAGGGATGATGGACCCATACCTCCTTATTAAGCTGTCTCCCATGGGAAAGAAGGAGGAGGATAAGGGAGGAATGAAGGAAGGGAGGAGGAAAAACAGTGGGGTGTCTGGAGCCAAACACAAGACCTGGGCACCACCCTTCACCCCCACCGTCACGTCTGTCTTCTTATCACTCACATAGGTACAAAAGAACACACAAGAGGGTTTTCCCATGGCACGCAGAGAGGCATGAGACAGGGCAGAGTGAGACTGAGTGAGTGGAAAAGACAGAGAGAGATATTGAGCGAGAACAAGAAAGAGAGGGAACACTTCTCTTTAAGCAGGGGAGTGACTGTTGCTCTTGTAAGGAAGGGAAAGGCCAATAGAGGGACCATTGTCCTCTCTCTCTCTCACCCTTTTCTTATGAGGACAACACAGGGCGGGGGGCAGGTAGGCAGACAAGCAGGTGGGTGGGTGGGTGGTGGGGTGAAGGTATGCAGGGAGCCAATGGGGTGTGACTCTTACCCCCTGCTACTGAGCCAAGAGTGAATCTGTAGATCGACTCTGCCACCTGGGTAAGGATGGGGCGGGAGCCATCGCTGCCCAAATGCTGCCCGCGCACAGGAAAAAAGACAATTAGGACATTAGTAAAAAAGTAGGAGACAACAATTTCAGGCAGAGCAGCTAAAGATGAGACCTAACACTACACAAACTGTATGCGACAGCACACTTTATTAATGCTTCTTATAAAACCTTGCACATCTAATTCCAACCAGAAAGCTAAATGCCAGGTTAGTACATCAATCACTTGTTTCACAGAGTCTAATATTGTTTTGTGATCAACACTGTCATACAGTACAATGGTGACTTAATAAACTTATGCTCAGGGGAAATAGAATTGGAAAGCTACCTGAATATAGTCATATGTTACTAAGTGCATATTTAAGATATTAAGTTTCTCTAATAACACCTTTAGTATTTCTGATTAATTGATAATTATAATAATAGTAAATGTCAAAATGGTGTATCCCCGTAGTGTAGTGGTTTACAAATTTGCCTTTCAAGTGAAAGGTCCCTGGTTTGATTCCAAGTGGGGACACAAGCCCCTTTCACCATGGTAGGTCGCTGCAGGAAGGGCATCCAGCATAAAACCTCTGCCAGATTACCAATGCAGATTAATCCACTGTGACAACACCTTGGGGAGAATACAAGGGAACAGCCGAAGATACATTTTTTCATTTAAAGGTGAAAACAGTAATTTCCCATAGCTTAAGGTGACAACTGCACAATGCCTTTAAATAAAAAAATCTTTGTACTGGGAAACTTTAACAAGAGACTATTTAACTTTAAAAAATATAAACAGATGCCTGATTATAAAAACAAGTAATTCTGCGCAAATTATAAATACTTTAATTCATCAGCCAATTCCGCTGTCTATTAAAATCTTCTTCTTCTTCTTCTTCTTCTTTCGGCTGCTCCCATTAGGGGTCGCCACAGTGGATCATCTGCCTCCATCTCACCCTATCCCTTGCATCCTCTTCCCTCACACCAACCCTCTGCTGTCTATTAAAATAACTGCTAAAAATGATCCGCTTGTAAATTTATAGTTAAAAACCTCCAGCAATCAAAATGTTGCATAAAGAACTGTACAATCTAATGTCCTGTCTGAATCCTACAAAGAATTTTTTTTACATTTCCAAGTAAAACAAAGCTTGTCCAGTTACTTTCCAAAACCCATCTTGACCCAAAATCCAGTACTTGTAAAAAAGTGTTATGCTTCAATCACAAGAGTATATTCAGTGTCACCCAAAAATACCTTTGTCATTATCATCACCTCACTATGCAAAGTGCAAAGGAGAGTTGTTTGCATGTTATAAGCCACACAGTAACAGCCACACACCGCCCCCCATTCACCTGAGGTACCTGTTGCCTTGTCTGATCGCCCCAGCCCTGGCCACTAGACCCTGTAAGGGGGAGGAGGGTTTTTTTTTTGTGGGTGTGTGGTGGGAGGGGAGGGGAGGGGGTGTAGGAGTCTCTGGAACAGGGTCACCTGTCAAAGTGAACCCACACTCCCTCCACACAGCCTCCTCGTTTACTTCATAAGAAATTATTAAATGTTGCAATAAGTTAACAAGATGTAAAGAGACAAATGTTGTAAACATGTATAAGAGAGAGAAAGAGAGTGAGTAGATTGAAAAAAGAAATGGGGAGAGAAGTAGCAAAGATGAGGAGAGAGAGCGCCAGTTAACTGAGGGCTAGCCCCTGAGTCCAAACCACAAGGGCCTAAAGTGGCTCATTGTGGTGGGACTGGCGTCTTTGCAATGCTGGGCCCCTTTTTCTTTCTCCCCTTTGGACCCAGCCTGCTCCAATATGGCCTGGCCAAGCCTTTACTGTAGTGCTGGAACCCACCAGGCAACACAGTTCTGACCAAACAGCCGGAGAAAGAAAATAGTCCTCTGCTCATCTGTCTGGCTAACTGTATGTCTTTCTTGATTTTCTTTGTTACAAATTGCTCTCGTTAGCCAGTTATTATATTCAGCTGAAAGCATATTTGACGTTCATTAGGGCTTGAGGATGACTCTGCTTGTCTTTATTTCCATGGATTTCTAAGCTTTCTGTGTTTGTTTTTCAAGATGTCAGCTACACGCCAGGAAGAGGTATAATGGTGTTTTCTCTTAAGAAAGTCTTTTTAGATTCAAGCCGATGATGGGAAGTTACTTAAAACTTGGCAGGAACTTCTGAAAATGAGCAGGACTGATGAGTAGTGGCCAACTGGTATTTTAGGGGCAAACTTTCCATTTTATACCTGACTAGACTTGTTTGGTTCTGTGTCTCCTGTATTTCACTTCAATGTGTCCCTAAACCCATGTCTCCAATCATTTAACTCACACTGATGTTTTGGGAGATTAATTACATGGGAACAGGAGATATTATTAACCTTAATTATAAATATCATTCATCTGCACAGTGACATTTAGCCCAAGAGAATGTATCGAGAAGGGAAAGAGCTGCCAATGTGGAAGAGGAAACCAAGCACATCAACTAGTCCTCGTATACTGTACCTGTCTCTGGACCTCAGCCAAGTTGTAGGGCAGGGCGCCTTCCTCTAGCGGAGCAATCTTCTCTATGTCCACTAAACCAACACGTCTGGTGAAGAGAGAAAGACATGAGGGTGAAAAGGTTCAAGTAACTCTCAGAGGATTATGACAATTCATCCTTGTATCACCAAGCTCAAGCAAACTTAATTTGTCAGTGTGAAGTTACTCAAAGTTTGAAGTCACTACACCATCATTTCAGGTGAAAATATTGTGGCAGTCGCAAATCTAGACCTGTATTTGGCATGGCGGAGTTAGATAACCGACCAACAGAAACTGATGACTCATTTTCTTTTATCACTTCATCCAAGTATAACAAAGATATTTAATCTTTTCATGTCTTCCTACTGCATCTCTTTGACGGTCACAGAATTCCCAGGCTCAGGGAACTGGGAATGCCAAATCCTCCACCCACCTCCTCCCCATCTCCTCTGTATATTGGGACTATTATCTCTCACATCTCCAATCAAGGGGAGTGGAGCTATTGGGCTATTAAAGTATCCCATTGCCCAGAAATAATAATCAGGTGGTTTCTCAGGCCGGGGTTAGAAATTATGAGCGTACTGGTTGGGCTGCGAGGCAGATGCAAAGGAAGTGAGGGAATGTGAGACATACACAGTTGTTTTGTGCCACGGATTACAGGGACTGGAATTGCCTCTTTTTTTAGGATAAATGGGAGTTTGGTTTAGGTTCGGACCGAAAGAAAACTCTCCAGTGCAGGATGCCATGTCTGATTCATCTGCTCCACTTCAGAGAAGTTTGAGAGAGCACTTGTCTCCCTGAGGTATGGACCCTAAGGCAAAACCTTTGCTTTAGGGTGACAAGTTTGGAATAGTCTTAGACTAAACAAGTAAGTGACTAGCTGGGGAGAGGCAAAATGGCTAAAATATTAATTCAGTTGTGTCTTCTGTGCTTCTGCAACACAGTTACAATACATAAAATATTTTCCACTTTTTGGTCAAATAAAAATGCATCTGAGGAGAACCTGCAGAGGTCTCTCAGGCAAACTTGAACATACATATCAAAAACATAGTCACATTATCAAAATTTAAACATTAAATAAAAATTTCTATCTGCATAATTTAGTCCATTGTGTATGTAGACAAGAATTTGCATTGTTGTGTGTGCATGTCTTTATGCTCATCTTACCCACGAGGCTCTGACAGGTCAGCCAGCTGAAAGAGGATGTCAACCTCCATGGGTGTCACCTGGCCAAACCTCTGAGCTGCCACAATGAACTCCTCTGTTGGAAAAGACAGACTTTTATTTACATTTACACAAATAAAACATGTACAGATATGCATAATCATTTAAAACTGATAAATTGCCATTGCTTGCCACTGACTATCTAAACAGATGTCCCAAGAGTCAAGATGTTTTTGTCGGTAGTACAGGGTATCTCCAGGCCAGGAAATATACTATAATTTCTGTAGTATGTTTCAGGCAACCTCTACAGGGAGGTTCACTGGAAGCATTATGAACAGAAACCTGACTCACCTCATCCGGCTTGTTTTATTGTAAATGACTGACCCTGAGCTGCTTCTGAATTTCTGAGATACCAGTTCAAAAACACTGTCATGCATGAGTCTTGTAATGTGAACTGACAAGTAAATAAAGAATCAAGCTTTGAGGTGCTGTTTCACTTTCACCTTGAGAGTACAACATTATATCCACATCACAGAAGACAGCACCCCAATCTCCCTGTCCACTTCGTGCTCTTAAATATCTTCACTTTTTCAGATTTTATTCACAAGTTCAGAGATGCTTCACCTACCCACCTCTTACGACAACAACTACTAGTGAAAAAGCGACTGGCTACAAGTTATTTTCAATGGAAACTGGCAATATGAAGCTGCCAACTGATCACCAACACTTACACTTGCAGGACACATCAGAGCTGAGTGGGCCTCAAGTTTTTTTTAGCCCTGTAATTACACAGTGAAGCAATGATATAGTGTGAATGTAGCATAACACTGAGGAGATATTGCCTTTTTTCTGGCTGACAAGGATCCTAATAGATGGCTGCAAATCCTGTTTTTTTCCACAATAAAACTGTGATGTATGTTTCAGTCCGGTTTTAGTCTCGTTTTAATTTTCCTCTTCTTGTTCTCAGTCTCGCACTCCCTTTAATTCTTGCCAGCTTTTGCATTTAATGGACTTTGTTTATAGTTTTACCAAAGGTGAACTATAAAGTCCAATGAAAATATTCTCAAGGCAGAGACAGAGTTATAAGGACTTGAGGCAACATGGACACTACATCTTGTGGCAACATTTAACAAATTCAAGACTGAAATGAATGGGTAGTTAAATAATAAACAATGGGCCTTGTTAAGGTGTTGCATACACTGATAAAGTTGGTCTTGTCAAAGTGGAGTTATTGTCAATGGCTGCATTAATGTTACAGCTCTTTATGATGATTTTTTTTTCTTCAACTTCTGTCACTCATGGCAACTTCCCTCTGTGACTTGGTTGTAAGTTTTTAGGTTACAAGTAAAATGTGTCAAAGCACACCGAAGAAATAATAAATCATAAAGAATAAAAAAATATAGATGTGGAGCGTTATGACTTCAAGTATTCTTTGAGGCAGCTTTAGCATGTTGTAACTTAAGACCTTCTCTATTGTTAAATGAAAAAGGAACAGGTTGACTGTAGGCATGCTTACAGTGGAGGAGTTTGCATTGTTTGACCTGCTTTATTCAAAGAGCAGCAGGCTAGGGTTGTGACAAAGTCGTCCTACACTGGAACCATTTACCCCACAGAGGCTCAGCTTACTCCTGAGGCATGTGCTCTTTCTCCCTCTCATATACACATACATCTACAAGTAAAAGCAGCTAATTCTAACAAGCATGTGAGGCAGCATCCTTACAAAAGAAAAAAGTACAAAAACTGGAAGAAAAAAGAATAACGGAAACCAGATGCTGAAATCCCAAGGTGAAGTTTTTACCAGCTAAATGTTACTGCTAGTTATCTAAAGAAAATTTCTTCCTACCATTCTTTGCTAAGACAATCTGGGAGTCTATAAATAGACAGAAAAATAATTTTAGCTTGATGGTAACATCAGCATGGTAACATTTTTAAAATGGCAATGCATTACAAAGCAGGGTTTTTCATCACATTCACCGTCGTAGTTTATCACGTCAGCATGGTCACAGTTGATAATTACCACCAAGGAAAAAGCAGTGGAACCGCCGAAGTGGTTAAAGTTGAAAGGGATGAATGTTTGTGCTAAAACTCACAGCAATCCACAATGTATCTGACACAAAACCACAAATGTCAAACTCAAATGTCAATGATAGCGCTGGGGAAAAGTCAGGGGAACACCTAAGTCATTATCATCATCTGAACCATGAATGTTTCTACAAAAATTTCATGCCAATCAGTTTAATAGTCAGAAGGTCTCATCATCCAAGGACCTTGAAAGTTTAAATAAAAGATTTTTGGAGTTATCTCTGATAGTGGTGGACCGATTAAGGAAGAAACTCTCACAGAATTTTGGAACAATCAATTGTGAAGCTTGAAGTTACATACATCAGGATATATTCTTCAACACAAACCTGATTTCAACCTATTCAGAAAAGCTCTTCTCAGCTTGGGACAAGTAATACTGCTGGCATCACCAATCTGTTCAAATATCATTCAGATATTGGTCCATTCTACATTTATGTTCCTCACAGCTTCACTCAAAGACCCCTAAAACACTGATGAAATGAGCCAGTACTTACACAACATTATAATTTAGCATGACAGTTAATGCATGAGTTCAGAATTTTCTTGATGACTATATCATGTAAGTTGATAATCTGAGAAATTATATCCACACACTTTAGTAAACTTCAATAAATGGATCAAAAAATTATTAAACTGTGGATTATAAACTGTTACTTTCTGTGGTACTTGATCTGTTTGAGGTGAAATGCATAGAGTTATCTGCTGTTAGATCTTGACTGATCCTGTCTCATTGTCGGGGATAAATAATTATAATAATTAATTAAGCTGTCAATGCTGTGCCTCATATTTAAGTGCATGAAACTCATTGGCATAAGAAAAGCTTATGAATGGATCGTGTTGCCATTTCATGCCACCTCAATGTAATAAACAAAACTCAAACTAACTTCAGCTTTTTCTCAAAAGTCCTGTTAATGTGACCTGACAGACTCAGGTCACTTCATTATGGTGAAAATTTTACCATAAAGTTCTATTTATAAAGACTGAAATATTTAATTTAAAAAACTGTATGGCAAAGTGAAAGAGTCAAAAGCTCAGCATATACGAATATGACTGATGATTCTAGCGAGGTCTGTGAGCTCCTATAGAAACTAAAGGCATTATGTAATATTTAAGGATAGGTGTTGGTGCCAAAATGGGAAAAGTGCCTGATGCTCAAATAGAAAAGACGAGTGTACATTTGTAATCCTGAGTGTCTATTTGTGACTGCATACATTCATAATTTTCCAATGATGAGAGTGACATGCTTTTATCAGGCCAGACCTACAGGATTATGAGTGTAGACTTTCATGGAAAAGTAGCTAAAGTTTGTATAAAGCAGACATGATCACATGCTGTCAGATTAACAGAAAGGACTGCATGTCCAAAAGGGCCTAACTCAAGATTTGCTACGTGGTAGAAAACCCGCTAGCCCAGTAAAGTGTGTCTCCTGTTGAGCTCCCCTGTGCACGTACACCCAGATACACACATAGAGCTTTGTGAACACTGTAATGTGTCTCTGCAAAACAGTGGCCTTTTGCACATAAGAAATCAATCAGGATTATTACACATGTGTGCACGCTTGGCTATGTTAATGCATTTTAATACTTGTGTGAGAAATTTTAGAGCAGCACGTGTTGCAACATACACACAAACAGCAGATCTGTGTGAACTATTTGTGTGGAACTGAGCATTTTTAGTCCCCGAGGAGGCCTTAATGACTCAGGGAGCAGTGAGTAGATAGGCGGTGGCTGTGGAGGTCTGGCTGGCTATGATCCACCGTGGGTCGAGCCAAGCTCAGGCCTTAGTGTACCCATGGTGGGAACAGCCTGTAGAGTGTATGGGCGTTTGGTCTGGGTCGGGTACAGTCCACACCCCTGATAAGGCTTCAGATAGCATCATAAGGCTCCGCTAGTGGCCTGGAGCCATGTGGAGAGAGGTCAGAATGGTTTCTTAAAGACAACTGGAGCTCAAGAGGGAGTCAAAAAGAAAGAGATGGAGAAAGGGAGAAAGACACTGAAAGCCATCTAGGCTCCCTGCCAAGTACTGAGAAAAGGAATGAGAGGCAACAAGTGGGGCAAACAAGAGGGAGAGAGATAAGGATTTAAAGGAACTAACCATGGGAGACAGAAAGATATATATAAAATAAGTTCAGGGAAAAACAGAATGTTTATTCAAGGAATAAAAATGTCTTTTTTCATTATCTTGTAGCTTTGCATCTTTGCTTTATAGTACTTTAGACTGTGGAGTCAGTTTTAAGTATATGAAGTGCACTTGATCTACAGGGTGTGACTCAAAAGCAAGAAACAGGCTGTTTTTATTTTTGTCAGTTTTTTTTGTTTTTGAAGAATAAAAACTCTTATTGGGAACCAAAAAGAGCACAAATGAGTGGTCCTCACATCAGTGCCAGAATGTCTAATAGACAAGACAGGCACCATCAGGGATTGTGGGTATGTAGTACGTGTGCTGGGTTGGATCCAGCGTGCCCATTTAAATGCCACCGGGAAGGAAGTAACCCAAACAAAAACAAGTCTCCACCTCCCGTTCAATGCACACAAATGTAAATAAATACATTATGTGGAAAGCGCATTGCTGCCTGTAGGCCAGGACTGTGTCAGTTTGTGCAAGTGATAACATTCGATGCATACTTACATTTGTTTTGTGACTGTGTGGTTTGTATGCTGTTTGCCTGTCGCTGCTGCTTTTTTGGCCATCTCAGTTATAACAGATTTAAGTAGGAGCTTTGTAGAGGGAGTATTCTCCCCGGGTACCTTTGGTGACTTCCACATCTCGGCGGTGGCCAGCTAGAGTGCTGTAGATCTTTCTAATCAGCTCCATATTGTTGAGCAGCGAGTTGAAACCGTTGAAGTAGGAGAAGCTGACCTGATGAGACGTGCTGCCCCCTGCAACCTGGGCAAGGAAGAAGAAGATAATTTAACAAGCAATAGAACAAGAAAAATAAACTTAAACAGTCATGCAGCTGGATTTTATTGTTATGTAAATACAGAGACGAAACAGACTAAATCATGGTGGCTAATGAGCAACGTTCCTCTCTAGCATTTCTCCACAGGGAGATGTAAACTTGTTTCAACTGCTACTTTTTCCATCACATGATGCGCACTCTTAGGGAGTTTAATTAACTTTCTTTATGAGGTGGAGGAAGTGGTAAAAGAAGAGAAAATAGAAAAAAGGTAACAGATTAAAAATAGATGCTGGGCTTTAGAGGACATTCCAGACTGCCCACAAACTCTTTTATGTGAACCATGAGGCCATCTTTATTAAATGAGGCTCTCAGACGCTGCTTGGAGGAGCAGGTCTGAACGCTGTATGTTTTAAAAATGTGTGCATAAGTAAGTTTCACGAATACTGTTGGATACTGTCATTACAGCTGTGCTGGTCTTAAGGGTTAAGCAAGGAGACTATATTGAGCTTCCTTTCACTAGATGGCACTGTTTGCTTTACAGACACATTTGGAGGGGTTGCTTGCTGCTCAATATGATTGCAACAAGGGAGAGAAGCTCTGGCTTAGGTGAAACTGCTCTAACAGAGAGACACTTTTGCATCTGTTCATATCTGTGAGTGTAGAGACATGGGTCTTCCCACAATATCTAAAACAGAGTGTTTTAAGGAAGGAGAGAAAAGTGCAGTATTTTGGTGAAAAGAGTGCAGCACTGATCATTTAGCATGAATGGAAAGTGAATTAAAGGTTGCAGTTTCACTGTTTGTGTTCTGCCATAATACCGTCTTTAATGTGTCTGCACTGTTTATGAGGTTTTCGATATGTGTGTGTGTGTGTGTGTGTGTGTGTGTGTGTGTGTGCGCACGCGCGCTTGCACACATGTGGGAACATGCGTGCCAGAGTTTACTAACAGCACACCAAGATGTCTGGTCGGTGAGGTAAACACAGCAGAGAAAATGACAGAGTCTACAAGGTGTTTATGAAATGGGGCAAGACATGGACACAGACACAAGACATACACGCGCGCAACGAAAACACTAACGTTAAAAAAAATAGAGACAAGACACAAAAAAGACAAACATCTCAAAGTTCAAAACAAATAGTGTGCGCACACAGGCACACAAACACAGGCAGAGATGATGGACTGTAAAGCTCCAGTCTCCATCTATCTCTGTCTCTATCTTTCCCATTCAGCTGGCCTGCTTTGGCTTTGACACTGCCAGAGAGGTTAGACTTAATGACATGTTGGGAGGAAGAGAGAGAGCGATAGAGAGACAGAGACATGGGGGAGGGAGGGAGAGAAACAGGAGCAGCTAAGAGAGAGGGAGGGAAAAAGGGAAAGGAGGGAAGAAGAAAGACAGAGAGAGGACAGATGAGAGGTAACAGAAAAAGGTAAGGAGGAAGAAGAATGTGAGATGGACAGCTGGAGGAAAGGCGAAAGCCACAGTGTTTGGTTTGTGGGAGTGTGAGAAAAAGAGGGAAGAAAAAGGACAAGAAATAAGTGGTGAGATTAAAAAAAAAAGAGTCTTGACGTTACCTCTGTTATGGAGAATACAGTAATGATAGGCTGCTAGACTTGCTTGCTGAGTTCAGCAACCAAATCAACATACAGTGCATATGTAGAGGTGTTAGACAATATTGTGTATGGTTCTATGGTTGTTTACATAATGATTTATTTAAAGACATATATACACAAATAAATTATCACAGTGCAAAATACCTCAGATACCATTAGGTGCAGCTAAGCATCACCTGATGCATACAGGCGTTTTTGTTTTAACATATCATGGCCAACTATAACAGTTTCCAAGTGGCAGCAGTGGCTCACTATTTTTAACCAACCTGACTCTGTGGCTCTTGTGGACGACAGCAAAACAAATAGATGAGAAAACCACAGAGTCAAAAAACAAAAAAGACCAAAACAAAAAGAGAGAGAACAAAAAAACCCACCGCCACGAGGCATTCCTCTACGAAGGGTGTGAGCATGTGTGGCCGAATGGTAACCATGATGTCCCTGAAGTCCAGCGCCGAGATGGAGCCGCTGTGGGCTTGGTCCCGCTGGATGAAAGCCTGTCGCGCGTGTTCCAGCTGCATCTCCTGTGGAGGGGGAGAGGTGAGAAGTAAGGAGGGTAGTCAAGGTGTTAGTGCATACAATAAACAGATATTATTGTACATGTGGGTTACACACCTCTCTTGAGTTGCCTTCATAAATTAAAAATCCGCATCAACACTTATGCATAAAAACACAGCATTTGGCTTTCATGGGCCCCCATGGTGCCATCTGCCCCCACTGTCAGTTATGGGGAGCCAGTGTTTAGCCTCATCTCCTCTCCCAACAGTGGCTTGCCTACTGTGAGGCGTCGCTTGGGCTTTTCACACCCTCCCCAAATCCGCATTAAATCCACTTGAGGAAGAAACATACAAACACACACACACACACACAGGCAAGGCAGCTAATCGCCCAACTGCTCACTTCGTCTCTCTTCTTACACATACACACAATCGCACAATAGGTCCAGAGGGACAACAGCAGGCTGCGGCAGGGACAGATCCCACAAGGCCTTTGAAAATTAGCAACCATTATCAGTACCTGCAACCACAAGTCTACAGAGAGAGGCTGTAAACAAACCGCTGACATCAATGCTTCTTCTATCTTTCAACAATAAATTCAGAAACAGCAAAAGACAGGGATTTCAGGATTTAACAAACAAACAAACAGTGAGCTAAAGCTAGCTGGAGAGGTTTCTGACTCACCTGCGGTGTATTTACACCTTCAGGTAAAAAAAATATGAAGGCAAAGAAAGACAATGTACCTGATGTATTTTTAAGCATGGGGTTTCTGATGCATTGCAAATAAATAAAGTGTAGGGGTTTTTCTGCATTGAGGAATTTTAGTGCCCCAAAACAGGTTTTTAGCCAGAGCCAAAGTTAAATCACCAGAATTGTAATTAAATTTGATCATTTTTTGAATTTGGTTTTCATTTGACGAGCATAACTGGTATTTCTCTTTATCAAATAGTTTGAAATAATAAGAAAAAAATAACAGGTTTACTGTTTAATAAAGCAGCATAACAGATTCAATGCCTTTACTGTATGTGGGCTAAATACTGCCTTATGTCCTCCCAAAACCCTTTCTAGTAAAACTGACCACACTAACCATTTCAAGCCCCTAACACATATAGATGAGTTGTTTTGTAGTTGTTTTATTCACATTATATTATATTAATCTGAATATTTCTGGATAGTTGACATCACGCACTAAGGGAAAAAAGCAGCAGATTAGTTAATAATGCAAATAATTGTTAGGTGCTGATCCCTGTATGTGTAGAGAAAACATGCAGTTGAAAATATAAAGTGGCGTTGTTGCACATAAAGCATAGGATTAGGTCAAAATGTTATTTTTTTAATTACATTTCCTAAAGCAGTGGCTAGCACTGGTATTTAGTACAAAAAGACAGCTAATAATTCAGATTAAAATAAATAATTATCAAGTTTTTTTTAAATCACATGTTTGGCAAAACATATGGAGACTGATTAAATTTTGAACATGCATGTTATTCAGTTGATTGTTTCGGATGTTATTGTTGTTAAGAGAACTATAAAAAAAAGGTATTACCACAACACAAAAACCTATGAGACTATGACTTATTGTTGTGTTGAATTTTTGAGTGATATTTCACTGACAGCATAACCGATCGAACTCTAAAATCGAGGCGCCCAAGAGAAACAACTGGGGAAGAGTGACATTTACACAAAGCTGAGTGGAGACCGGAGGGGAGTAAGAATAGACATTACAACAAAAGAGCCAGATTTGCAAAAAAAGAAAAAAGAAAAAAAAACAGCGAATGTAGCAGGCGTGTGTCAGTATCACCTATGAGCACAGCAGGGGCTCTGGAGAGTGCATAAGTGAGTGGAAAGCAAAGGAAATGAAGAGAGATTGACGCATGTAAACACTTCCAAAGTAAATAAGGTGAGATATTTTAGTGTCAGCATCCTGAGTGTCATGACTCACTTTTCTGGTCGGTTGTGAGTAGGTCAAAACACTTTGGTGAGAAATAAAAAAGGGGGGAGGGGAGCTGAATATCTAAAGTCCAAACAAAAAAAGGAAAGTGAAGAAGCAACATGTTTTGCATGCATGACTGTGTGCATTAACATCATTTAACAAATATCATCTGTGTGTTTGTGTCCATCTAAACTGGAAAAAAAATTAGATCTCATTTCTTTTCAGTCCAGAGTCTAAAAAGCCACACTCTGACCACACAGAGCAACAAAACAACTGTGGTCCAGGGAATGGAGTTTATAGTCTGGGCCTACTAAAACCTTAACTTGCAACTCTATGAGTGTTTCTGGGACGTGGTTTTTATTTGGGAGGGGAGAAAGGGAGGCAGAAGGCATAAAGCTGGGGGCTTAAGACACCCAAGGAGAGACTGTCAAGGCATTCTCAGTTGCTTTAATTGTCCTTGGATGAGAATAAAAACATATGACGACCCACCTCTGTTTGTTTTCAATCACTGTGATTTCTTTTCCTTCTTTTTAAAAACTAAAACAACAGAAATGAGCAAAGTGGGATTGTTTCTCTCTTTCCCAATTCCCGCTTCTAATCAGTACCAAAAATGTGAATAAAAGTTACAAAAGATATTAGAAGAAGAAGCACAACGGTGCATTTAAATGTGTGCCAGTGATGTTAAGGGCTGCCCACTGATTCTTGGTCGAGTCAAACATATAATTGGGGCTTTTAAAAATCTGAGTAATGCCAACAATTCACTTTTTGAGTGCTTAGGAAAGAAGTGGGACATGTGGTGTCCCCTTCACGTAATTCAAGCCTTTTACTTGCCAGAATTTATAATATGAGCTACTATGTGCCACTACGTGCCACTTCTCTGGACATCAGTAATACCACTGCCAGGGACAACAGCATACTGACAGTACGAGCCGAGCCTTGGCCCGCGT
The DNA here is from genome assembly GCA_015106775.1 of Etroplus canarensis. Taxonomy (NCBI): domain Eukaryota; kingdom Metazoa; phylum Chordata; class Actinopteri; order Cichliformes; family Cichlidae; genus Etroplus; species Etroplus canarensis. Next base: position 14,045 of record VUQH01086214.1, on the reverse strand, counting down.
CCATGTGTGAGACGGGAAAAATGCATGTAATTGGTGAGAATCTCTGGCTTCCATCAAGACAGTAATTGGCCAGAGAGAGCCCTTGTGAGAAATATGCGGCGCAAACGTTTTCCCCGATAATCCCATCTTGTGAGCATCTGGCAGTGGTGTGGCTACAATGGCAAAAAAACACAATAAACACATGCATGTATGGAAGGAAAGGGGGTGGAATAAAGGATGGGAACATTTTTTGGGGGAAACTGGATGTTGGGGAATTTGAAAAATAACAAATAAATACACAATATGATATGCAGGCCGGTGTTCACAACTCTGACAAATTTCAAAGCTACAAGGTGTATTTTGGTTGCGTTATAACATCACTGAGTAGCAAACCCGAGTGTGAAGTAATTGCACAGGTTTAAAAACTGGTTCAAAAAAGTGTTTGCTGCAGGAAGTAGTTGATATCATGTTATGTAAATGGAGTGCCCAAATATAGCTGGTGGCTTAATACTATAAGCCACAGTACTAATAATAAAGAAAAAAAAAGATTAAAAATTCATATGATGTGCTAATAGGACCGGTAAGTTCAAACATTTATTATGAACTTTTACAAATAGCAGCAGAGCAGCAGAAAAGCAGTAACGTAACATTTACTTTCTTCTGTCGTTTATTAAGGCATTTATCAAAAGCTATGAAAAATGATCAAACACAGACAGCATAAGCAGGAAATGTGCATTTCATAGTTGAGCAATGAGTGCGGCTGGCTGTGAGCCTGCTGCTGTGAGGAGCTGGAAACCACTGAGTGAGTGACTGGGAGAGAACTGGGCATGCTGTCAATGCAAAAGTACAGCATCTACTGGCCGCAACGCCACACAGCTGCACTCCTGCACACACACAGGCAAAAACAAGCAGACGCAAATACGCAAACACTGAAATAAACACAAATGCACAAAGCATGCATGCTACTGCTCACACATACAGTGAAGCCAATATGTGAGACAAGCAAGGATTCAATACATGGAACCACACTAATGTAGAGACACTGTTATGCATGTATAACAATGTCCCAATATCCATCTGCTGCTGCCCACTGTGTTTAAGCCATCTGGTCTAAGTTAAGTGTAATATAAAAAGCTCATTCAGATACATGGTGAGTGTGGATGCAAACTTGGCACAGCTTGAGCCCTCTCTCTCTCCCACCCTCTCTCAGCTCCACCACCTCTCCCCTGCTTAGGCCTGATTTAAGTCTAGACATCATATTGGAAAATGGCTCGCACACCACAAATACACTAGGAATATTCCAACAATACTACACTATTTATGGAGGTAGAAGTGTGTCTCTACCTGCTTCAGAACAGGCAGAATGGAGTAATGCTAGATATACGTCAGCTAATGGAAAACAAATGCAGAAAAATGTCCCAAATACATAACCTCAGTGTTTCATTAATGACTAATCTGGACAATGTGGAGGCCTGTGTTAGAGAATGATCGGAACAGCAAAAACGTATAACTGTGCATGTGTGTTAGTCTGACAAAGTTCAGACGAAAATTACAGTTACATGATGACAGGAGTGTATGGAGCCTGTAAGCAGAACCAGAGGACAAGACAAAGTATACAGGTGCATACATCATTTGATAAAAGATTATTGCCTACAACTGATGGTAATAAGACAGTTAGACAGACCTACGAAAAGGGCCAAAAGAAAAGGAAGAAAGACAAAAAAAGGAAAACAGGATATAAAGAATGTGATTTCATAGCAGCCTAGTACCCCACATCAGCCCCTGTGAGAGACAAAGAGAGCAGGTAAATAACATGAAATTTACCAGGAGAAACTGGGTAAACTCGCCGTAGCTGAGCTGCTTGTCCCTCTCAGTGCCAAAGTGCAGCCGTATGAACTCACAGTCCCAGTTGAAGGGGATGTGCTGGTGGATGGTGGTCTGGCTGAAGACCTGCTTCACATCCTCTACAGAGGAAAGAAAAAAGGAGATAAGCTGCTGCTTCAATACTAACTCTCATATTTTCACTTTTAGCAAGAAAATATAATACAACTGCACGTTGATATTACCCACAAAAGAATAAGTACTTGGGCATTTCACTTAAGTAAAATTTATGGGATTTAATTCAAAGTCAATCTCAAGGAAAGGTCAAGCATTAAATCTCGATTAACTTTTGCAAGCCAAAGTTACTTTTAATCATAATGTTGGTTAGGCTCATCTGTAAACGTCTGTCACATTTTCTAACCAACTTATAAATTTTGTTAGTGAAATCCTACATGCTACAAAAGCTGTCATAATACATATATAATTTTTAACTGAAGTGTAGTGGGGGAAAAAAGGATTAAATATCATAATATCAGAGACATAAGAGAGACATGGCACTCAAAGAATCCTTCATTGAAATCTATGGAAGAATTGTGTACCAGCAAAGACAGTGTTTTAAGTATAATTTTCACGGGGAAAAAGCTTTTTGAAAACCTTATGTTTGTGCAAAGTCAGCAAACTGTTTTAGTCTTCTTTTTCAGATTTGAGTGGTTACTGTATACATGTCATTTTTATGTCCTGCTGACCACTGAAATTAAAGATAATTTAGATAATGCAGCAAAATAATTACCCATACAAGTTTCAAGATGGCTGCAGTGTGGTGAGACTTCCCTTAGGAAGACTGATAGCATAGAAGCACTTCAGTAAAGTGCAAATAGCTTTGAATTTTAAAGAAACTTGGGGAAATGAACTTTGCTCTGTTGCAGTACAAATTTCCTGTGCTGACTTATGTAAATTATAAACTATTGAAAGAAAAGCAAGCAATGAGCCAAAGCAAAAGAAAAAGCTTTTCTCCAGATCCTTTACAATTACAGAATTATAGAAGGGTTTACAGATTATACCACACTTTTAAGCCTGATGGCTGTATTTTGCATGAAGACTTCATTAAAAACCTGTCCATGGGCTCCCATCTGTATTTTCATGTTTTCATAACAAACAATTACCAAATACTTCTTCCTGCTTAAGTTTTTAGTTTGCTCTAATTAAGACCTTAAATCTGTTGCTACAAAGTCAGTATGTGAGTCAAGTCTTAACAAATAGCATGTGTTTCCTGTCTTGTGGTTAACATTAGTAATTATTTGATTTTGAAAAAAAAAAGTCAGCAATTGTTTCTGACAAAATGTCAACGTCAATCTCCAGAACACAATTCTGCTCTGATTGAGACTTAAGTTCCCCTAAATCAGTGGGGAATGACACATGGCAGAACTTGTTTGAGCTGTGTAGGCTCTGTATTGAGAAGGAAAGGCTTTTCTTCTCACTTATGTTCCTCTGCCTGAACCCTCTAAGCCTCTGCAGCCAGTGGAGTGGAGAGACACTGAACATGAGTCCTAAATTACAGCCTTACTAAAGAAACAAAAACAAACCAATAAAGCGACCTGTTTCTTATTACCAAACAGCCTGCGCTGAAGGAGTGGAGAGAGGAAAAGGAGGAAAGAAACTATTTTTTCCTTACAGACAGGGAGGGAAATAGAGAAAGGGGGGGAGAGAGAGAGAGAGAGAGAGAAGGAGAGAGAAAGAAAGGTGATATTTACTTCAGCCCAGCCTTACCTTCTGAGGGAAGACAGCTTATGTGTGTATCTGTGTGTTTTTTACACTTTAATGAGGCAATAAATATACAGCCTTTAATTCTTTAAAGGACAGGCCGCTCCTAAGTGTGACGTTTATATTATCAGCTTTTATAGACCTGTCAACACTCAGGCCTCTTTAAGTTCCCCCCCTCTTTCTTTTTTTGTCTTTCTGGCTGAGCTACAACTGCATTTCATATGCTATATTACGTTGCAATTTTTATGAAGTCGACTTTCCACCAAATTATGCATTTATTTTTTACGTGCTAAAAATTCTGAGAACTGCGCCGCCCGTACTTAACACAAAACTGCTCAGGTTATTATCAAATAAAAAATGGCTTTACAGAAAAATGAAATAAAAAGAAATCAGAGTACAGACGTTTATTGCATGGGAAAACAAACAAGGCTTTAATGCAACATAAGCTGCAGCTATTAGTGTGTTTAATAGGTAATAAAAGAAGGGAGCACTTTTTTTTGCCTGCCTTGGTGAGGCTGTTTAATCAAATGAATGGCATGAATAGTGAAAAAGAGAGCAGGAGGGGAAAAAAATCTGCAGTGTGTCACAATAAAGCAACTTTGACAAGCCTATAATCTCAGCCGCTAGTTATTTGCTTTTTTGGTGAAAATGGTTGCCCGATGCAAGTGGCAGACATTGCAGTCAGTGTTTACGAACTGCATGATGTGTGTTATGTTTTTCATACAATTTTCCACTTGTACGCAAGTCTCATAACTCAGAAGCTTTGGGATATTCATTAACCTTTGGGAGACGCAGAAAAACAGCGGACCTTTTAATTGCCACCAAGACAACGTCACTCTAATTGATCCTTTTAAATATGAAAATTTACATATGTGCATATATAATCACCCGCAATGATCTTGCACCCTGTCGACAGCAACAATTAAAATGAAATTCACTTACTCTTCCCCTGTTTGCGAGCGGGATGTGTGCACTGCATTTCAAATCAAGCCTAATGTGCCAACACCTCGCACACCTACAGAAGGCTGGCATTAGACTTGTTTAAATCAATTAGGCAAATGTGAAATGAGCAACGAGTACAAATGTCTTCCCTTTTCACCTCCGAGCTTCCAGGCATCACAGTAATGGTGCCAATCATGCACACGCACACACACATGGCCACCCACCCCCTCCTCCATCTTCATCTGCATCCCATAGTTGCCACCAACCCTCTCCACCTCCGAACCCTAACCTCATCTCTACAGATAAGATACAGGACCATGTACAGTATTTTTGTTTGTGGGTGCAACCAAAACAGAATAGATGAGCTGAGGTCAGACCCCCACGTAAACAAAAGAGGACTGCATGAAAACTTCTTCAGGGGGGCATTTAAGAGGAATAGTCTGTCTTTGTTAAATGTCAGTTGCAAAGAATCAGGTGCAGTGTTCAGACCTGAACTTTGTTTCAGTTTACATAATCACATTAGAGGTACAATTTAACAAATTGTCACTTCTATTAACACAACATCCTGATCGTTTTTGTTAGCTCATCTGCAACATGATATAAGTACACAAGAGAAACTGAATATTAGAAATAGCAGGGAGGTTCCCCAGATGTACATTTTCCTCCAAACTTTGCTTTATATTGAGTAAGAACAACTGTATTAACACAATTATTTACCTGATAACTTACAAGACAGGAATATAAATTAAGTCAAAGAAATTGCCCTGAAGTGTTTACAAGAAAAGTAACAATGCTGCCAGAGAAGACATAACAAATACCACAATAGCAACATTTTAAAATGAGTTTGTGAGCTTCATACTTATCAAGGCTCAGTATGCTCCTTTGAAGTTCATTACAGTAACTACTATATGCATGCTAGTGGTTCAGAACGATGCTTGATGCATCTGTGCGACCTTGACTCAAGTATATTTGAATGTTAATTTCCAAATCAGAGGCAGACTTACTTACCAAAAGCGGTCATCCCATTGCCCGTTTTATCAAACAGCAGGAAGGCAACCATGAAGAGTGAATCTGGGGCACACAGCACCGACTCAAATGCTACAAACTCCTGAAAGGAGATCAAGCTGGAAGAGACAAGGGCAGAGAGAAAGAGAACAGGTAGGACTGTAAAAGACAGTTTAATGCTGTAATTTCAGCTGATTCACTGCTGTGGTACGTTGTATTTCACGTTCTCTGTATAAATACTTAATGGGCTACACATGTGATCAGCGCGTCTTTGATATTCAATTAGCCATGTGATACATAATAAAGACTTGAGTGTAAATTACACTAATGAAATGAATTATTAAATTAAAAAAACAAGTTATTTTAACAAAGCATTAAACTGTAGACACCGTCGTAATTACTGCCACACAGTGGCAAACCAGCACACTTAGACAACCTATCAATCTGCGCTACACGTAATTCAAGCGGCCTTTTATCCTTTAGTCTGTTATTCCATATGTAATGTCATAAAATCATTGAGTGTGACAGCGGGAAAATAAAACATTTTTAAAAGCTCAGTGTGTGTTCCCAGTCTGAGCTGGCAGCTAACATAGAGCAGGCCAACTTTACACCACACAAAAAAGGCTTAAAATATGAAGTTTCACATGCACAGTGTGCCATTTTAAACAAGCAGACAGGTGTGCAAGAGGTCGGGAGCCAGTTAAGGAAATATAGTTCAATTCAATATAAAGGTAATATAATATGAGGTTAATATGTGAGAGTAAACAGAAGCCAAGAGGAACAAACTTTAAAGGGTGAACTCTGTTTGCCACAACACTGAAACCCAAGCTGAAAGTTTAGTTTTTCCATTATACCACTTCATCTCTGTGTCAGAGCTTTGATAAATACTGCTGTATTTCCTGATCCACCATAGAAACACAAATGTCCACATGCATCATCAGCAAGAGAAAAAAATAAACATAAACATTAGCAATGTAGGAACCCACTGAGAGCCCCCTCGGGAAAGTCCCGCTGTGGAGAACTGGACCACGCAGTCTAGCCTTTATTTAGGCCCTGGTTCACAGTTGCCATAAGTCCATTATGAATTTCACAAATGGATCTGATAATTACAGTAGGGGTCAGTGGTAATGAGCAGTCCCTGAGCATCCATCTATTAAACCCATTTCAATTTCTGAGGGGGAGTGTAGCAAGGAAGGGGGGAGCCATGATTACATTTTCCTTGTTGCTGTAATTAATTACGTTACTGATAAAATTTAGAGGTGTTTGTTTGACCTCTGAGTTTTTCCAGGTATGTATGTGGAGGTTTATGTGCATTTTTCCATGTATTTATATACAAAAAGTTTACAGTCCAAAAAAATGCAGCATAGAAGACTGAAGGAAAAGCACTGACAAAAGCACTGCTCCAATAACTTATTCTTGAACATGAATCCCATAGATCCTTCATAAAGTGCTGCATAGATTATAGCTTTAAAGTCCTTTCAGTGTAGTCTTCAAAAATACTATACCTCCCTTCTAGCATTCATGAAAAATCCAAGAAGGCAAATCAGCGACAACAAAAGGAATTCTGTGTGTTGGAAAGAGAGCTACTGAGAACAAAGAAATATGGAGAGGGAATAAAAGTGTGCATACAGTTCTTCTCAGTAGCAACTGAAATCAGCTGTCATTGTTTCAAAGGCAAGGCTAACTGTTTTATTAACTAAGCAGTTATTTCTTAAGAGCAGCTAGGTGGAAGGGAGCACAAAAGCACACTGCTGTGGTCATGGATCCACTGTTAAAACAACGCTGATACCCTTGCCGCTCACACTGCTGGAATGCTCTCAAACTCTCCAACAATGATCATTCCTGTGTGACACATGTACAGTATACTCACAGAGGTTAATAAAAGGAGTTTAAGCAAGTACAGCCTGTAGCACAAAGACTCGCAGACAGAACCAAAGTAAAATGTCAGCTATGTATTTTTTCACACGCATCAATTTACATACATGCTGGTCATCCTGTCTGTGTTTTCCCAGACATGGATAATCAGGATATTAGTGTAACTGAGAGGGCTGTTGATCAAGAAGGGATTGGACCATGGGTTAACCCAGAGGCAGAGGGGGAAAATCTCGACAAGATCCAGGGGGCATCTCCATAATACACACTAAAAACATTCCACATACTCATAAGCATTTACACACAACTCTGCAGCCGGGGATGAAGCTTATGATGGTTGATTAGCAGCGCCATGACGGCTGCAAAATGATTACCATGAGTGGGGGGGAGCATCGTTTTTACTATGCAGACACAAACCCCAACGAGACGCTCAATAATCAAATCAACCAACAGCATCTACCAACCATCAACTGCTATGGCATGTGTCCAGGGCTGCCCCATCCATGTATGCAGACTGAAATGAACTCCGGAGACGAGGCTAATGTGATACTGCCCCGGCATTTCTTCATTTTACTTACTTTACTCCAGGGAATTAGTTAAATGTTTAACAAAAATATGAATGTGGTGCGTATTAGAAGACTTGCATAAGCTTCTACGGATGACAGCTGAATGACACTTTTGTTATGATGCCGATAGAACGCAATTTAAACTGTCTCCGATACCAGTGACTGACATTAAAACAATATTCCATATATTTTTGTTTGTTTTATTTCATCTTCATCACCCAGCTTTTTTCTCTGTCTTCTCTCAGCAGGCATCTGAATACACTCCTCCTCTGAAAAAACACCCCAAAAAACAGGCTTGGAAATACTGTTTACTAGTAACATAAATGCATGGTGTTGCTGTGGCCTGGCTGATAGAAAGACAGCTCTCCTTCGTTGATAGTAGTGGAGGAGAGGGGCCTAGAGGGGCTTCAATAATCCCCTGTCCCTGGCATCCTGGCATTGTTACTGACAGCCTTCCACCCACCTGGAGCACACTTTCACACAGACATGAACAAACAGACACACTCCAAAAACGTGCATACACACATCCAGGTGAGCGCTAGCTGCCAGTATCTGTTCAGCTTCTAGGAGCGGACACCCACCAGTCCAAGTCCAGAATGCCCGCAGCTTCTGGCAGACTGCTATTTTCCCAGCACGCTCCCTTAACAAAGTTTTTTCTTTTTTTCAAACCACCAAGAGTCTATGGGGAAGTAGGGTTTTTCACACTTGAAAAGATGCTTCTATCAAAATATCAGAGGGAAGAAGGAATGGAGAGAAAGGTAGGGAGCTGGAAAAAAATGAAAGGAATGGAGGGAGCTTGGACTGCATTGTAGTATGTGAGCGTAAAGAAAGTTATGATCGGATAGGAGGAATGTAAGGAAAGTCAAACAAGAAAAAGAGAGGACATAAATAAGTCGACTGAAAGAGGAAAATCTTTAAACAATCTTGTAGTTCTGTGTGTCAGATCCCTAGAAATTGAGGCATCTCCACCCTCCAAAGCCCTGCTTCTCTTTCACTCTCTTTTGATCTATCTATCTATCTGTCTCTCTGTCTCACTGGCACAGTGAGGATAAGAGGGAAAAAAGTGATTTCCACATAACAGATTGTTAGGACTGTCACTATATCCCCTGATTTACACAGTCGCAGAGGGGGAGGTAGACAAATGTATTTTTACTGTTTACATTGCCCCCTACACAAACACCGAACTGCTGGCGTCTAAGTAAAATTTTTCTCACACAACACAAAAGTAAGCGAGCATGCTGCCTCCCATCCGACCCCCTGCTAAATCTATTATCCCCACACTCATCTTGCTGAAATGGAGTCCTACCTGGCAAAAACAGCAGCAGGCGCACTAGCTGCAAATATACTACACCTCATATACCGACCAAAATGTATTGTTCACAAGCATATTTGCATAAGCTTGAGCAAGCTGGATGAAAATCCAGCCGCTAAAGTGGTTTGTTTTGTCTTGCTCCTTGTTCTTTTCAGAAGGTTTGCAGGGCTGAGCACTTAAAAGAAAAAACAAAAAACAAAAACAGTGCACTTGTGTTTTCAGCTAGAATTGACGGCCCTGATGTTGTTGCATCTCTACTTATTGTATCCGTTTGTTGTTTGTTTGTGAGTTCTACATAACAATCATCTGGACTCTTTTGTCTCATCAAACAATTTATCTATTAAATTTCAGGAAGAAAATAGCACATCACAATGCTTAAGTATCATAAGGCCTTTACAGCAACTATACAAAAACAGTGAATCACATCTAAACTAAAGTCTAAACATTATTTGGAAGAAGGGAAAAATATTTTTCAAAAAAATGACTCTTTTTCCTGTTTTGCCCCGTATCATTTCCATTCTCCTCTACAAAACCAAAATGAGGTTTAGATACAAAGCCTGGGCCATGGGTTCCTAATAGATTTACCCTGATGCCACGGCCACCATTTATCCTGCTCCAAAGCCGCACAATGCAACTGAGTGCTCCTGAATAGCATGGGCAATTACAGTGCATGTGTGTTTTTTTCTCTATGTGTGTGTGTGTGTGTGTGTGTGTGTGTGAGAGAGAGAGAGAGAGAGAGAGAGAGCGTGCACATTGCTCTCTCTTTTTCCAATTCCAAAACCCCCACTACTCACATCTCACCGTCCTCTGTGCATGCAGGCACACACACTACACACACACGAACCTTAAAGCAGATGTAATAACATGAAACTACACAGCCATGTGCACTTTGCTCTTTGTAGAAGCCCAGGTGGTTACCATGGCAATGTGTGGTTTTTTTAATCTTTTTTGACTTACCCTAACATTTTATTACCCATCATTATGTATCATTAAATACATACATATTAATGTAAAAAACGGGGGTGATGGGAATGGAGGGGGGAGGAGTAAGTGTGAAATTAGGGGTGTATCTACAAAAATGGCAACACCTGAAAGGGGCTTTGGTGGTTTGATGTCTCATTGCTATATAATTCATGTATGAACATCCAATGTGCATTTTTACACCAAAGGCTTAAGTCATAGGTTTGTTTATAAAATGCAAAGTAACACTAGGAGGGCAGTCATACAAGATCAAAGGGATAAATAATCCACGTGCTAATAGCTTTAATAAGAGTCTATCATGAGCTTAATACTTAGCAGGAGGCATAACATTAATAAGGGTGGATACATTTGTGGTTTAATGGGACAGTTCAGTCTAAAATCAAATGTACATGTTTTCCTCCAGCTTGAAAAGCTATTTACAAGTCTAGAATGGTTTGCTTTTGATTGCCCAGTTTGGAAGATATCAGCTGCCTCTCCTGAATATAGAACTAAACCCCACTTACCTTATGGTGCCAAAAGTGCCAAAAAATATTTTAAAACTCAGCATCACTGTCTCTTTTTAGAAATAATGATCAGGTTATTTTTTTTAAAAGGTACATGCTTTGTAACTTTGGTATGAGCAATTTCCTGTAGGAACTGCTTTCTTTCTCCTGTCTACATTCACCAACCAAAAGAAGTGTGCAGCTAATATGCTAGCCATCATGAGCCTCTTGTTATAGGTACAGTACTGTGCAAAAGTGTCGAGCTAACCCTGGTTTCTTTCTGTTTTGCCAAGAAAATGGGTAATAGTTGCAACAATTTCTTGAAACGTGCAAACATAAATGGAAATACAGTACATAAGGCAAAAAGGAGTTTGTACAATTCTAACAAGCTTAAAAATCTATATTTAGCATGACCACCTATTCTCCAACACAGCCTGAATTCTCTTTGGTAAGCTTTCTTGGAATTTCTTTAAGCAGTCTTAAAGAATAGATCTCGAGGCTTCTTGTAGCCCATTCCAAAGCTCTTCTATGGATGTTGGTTCCCTTTTGTTCCATTCTCTGTCAAGATGATCCCACACTCCTTCAATAATGTTGAGGTCAGGGCTCTGGGGAGTCCAGTCCATGACTGATGGCATTCCATTGTGTGTTTTTCTATCCAGGTAGGCTTTTACTGAATTGGCAGTGTGTTTGGGATCATTTTCATGATGAAAAATGAAGCCTTTGCCAGTAAGATGCTTTCCCAGTGGTATTACATGGTGAATCAAAATCTGACAGTACATTTCTGCATTCATAATTCCATCAGTTTTGACATCCCCAACACCACCTTACTGAAATGTAGCCCCAAACTATGACAGAGCCTCCACAATGTTTTACAGCTGACTGTAGACACTCACTGTTGTACCTTTCTCCTGACCTCCTCTGTACATACTGACAGTTATTTGAACAAAAAATTCAAATTTGGAATCATCACTCCATAAAAACATGTTGCCATTGATTTTCAGTGCTGTTTTTGTGTAATCTGGCAGACCTCAGCCTTTTCTCCCCCTTTCCCTTCCTCAAGAATGGCTTCTTGACAGCCACCCTTCCACTGAGATCATTTCTGTTGAGTCTTTGGTGAACTGTAGCCGGATCAACTGAAAGATCAGATGTATCTCCCAAGTCAGTCCTGTTTCAGGTCTTTGCTGGATTTTTTCCTATTTCGTGACTTTCAAATACTGTTCATCTGCTGCAGATTATTTTTCAGGCCTGTTACTTCTTCTTTTGTCCTCCACTTGTCCATTTTCTTCAAATTTTTTACTGACACACTGCACGTGCCAAAATATAAATTTTAAGCTAACAGCTCTTTCACCTTGTTGGTGCAAAAATGCCATTTTATGCATGACAGACTGTGTTATCTGGCATTTTTCGTAGAATCAGCTAAAGAGAGCAGTGTTTTTGAGACAGGAAGCTAGTAACACTGGGCCTAAAGATAAAATTTAAAATTACTTTTTTGCTAAGTTGTCTGTTATGTGTAGACACAGCACTGGTTCATCCCTTGTGCTAGGTGCATTTTATGCTTAAATGATGTGTGGGTCAGTGTTAAGTGGTTTAACAAACAAAAAACGTTCTTTTGAAAATGGTCAAGTACAAGAAGTGGACTGAAAATGAGTGAAAAAGCAGGAAATGTCAGAAGAAACGCTTTTAACGACCTTCAGAAAGCCTGGAAAACTACTGCTTAAGACCACTTTTAAAAAATTAAAAGAAAGTCTGGCTCCTTAGGAACAAAATATAAAGAAATGAGGTTTAGCTCAAGATTTTTGCACAGTACTGCAGACAGACACCTTCCTGTACAGAGTGATATGGTTGGTATGGGTGTAGTTAAGTAGAAAGAAAATAGTTCTTACAGGCTTTGAGCACCCCAAGGCAAGTGCCACTTAGTTCCATTATGTTCAAGAGAAGGCAGACTTTCTATAACTGCTATCTCCAAAACCAGTCAACTCACACCAAAAGAGTCTAGAGCCCTACAGGCCAGATAAAAATGTGTAAATTTCTGAAATATTTTTAAACACCTGATGATGATCCTCATGAGATACTCTAATGGTGGACTTCTGTTTTCATTTCACTTCTGTCTATCATGTCACATGAGACATCACTTCATTTTCAAGAGCAGTTAAGTACCCTCCAAGGTCCAAGAATTGCCTAAAAAATCCCTCTCTAAAAAATTCAGTGCACTAAAGACTGTGAAATTTTAGATCATTAAAAGATAAATATTACACCAACCCATCTTTCTTTTGGTCCACCACTCCAGCCAGCAGCTTTGTGGCCTCATCTGTCAGCCGAATGTCTGTATGAGCATGGAGGAAACGGCTCACAAAGTCCTGCGGTGACATGAAGTAGTCGTCATTCTTCTTGACGCTGGCATACTGTAAAGAGAAAAAATAAAAGTCACAAACACAAGGACACATGCTGAGCTTTAGAAATTCATAAAAACAAAAAAACATCAATATAGTGATGGGTGAAAAGCTTCTTTGATATAAAGCAAACACAAAAAGAGACAACAAAACATACAAGTCCCACCTTTTCAAAAATGGCTTTCAACTCAGTGGGGTCGGCCCTCCTAGGCAGAACTGCCTGCAAAGAAACGAGAGCGTGTTTTATGAATATCCACACCAAACTTACAGTATATCATCATCCGAGAGGTGAGTAAAACACCTTCTTGCAGGCTGGAATGAGTTTTTCCCACAAATCAACCATAATATTAACTTTTGCTTTCACTCACAAACATGTGAGTAAATGTTCTATATTCAAGGTTTCCTTCATAGCTTTTAATTGAATTATAGATAGTATCGCTTATTGAAAATCTCAGCATCTTCAACTCTGCTACTTCGAGGAAATGGAGCTGGATATGGCAAAGTCGAAGATGTGAGATTTTTGGTAGGAATGACCAGGATAGACAGGATTAAAAACAAGTACATCAGAGGGACAGGTCAAGTAGTGTGGAGATGAAGTCAGAGAAGCATGGAAGCAAAGGAGATGGTTTGGATATTTGGAGAGGAAGGTGTGTGTGTCTGTGTGTGTGTGTGTGTGTGTGTGTGTGTGTGTGTATATATATATATATAGCAGGCAGGGCATACATGGAACACCATAACCAAGTGGCCGGCATAGTATACAGAAATATCTGTGCCGAGTATAGCCTGGAAGTCCCAAGGTCAAAATGGGAGATGCCCCCTAGGGTGGTGGAGAATAGCCGAGCTAAGATCCTGTGGGACTTCCAGATACAGACGGACAAAATGGTGGTGGCTAACCAACCGGACATAGTGGTGGTAGACAAGCGGAAGAAGACGG
>VUQH01086211.1:0-11101 GCA_015106775.1 Etroplus canarensis | reverse complement strand
ATGGATGTAGTGAAGGAGGACATGCAGAGTTGGTGTGAGGGAAGAGGATGCAAGGAATAGGGTGAGATGGAGGCAGATGATCCGCTGTGGCGACCCCTAACGGGAGCAGCCAAAAGAAGAAGAAGAAGAAGAAGAAAAACAACGCCGCCAGATCGCCAGTTAGTCTCGTCCGTGGACGGAGCTACAACGGCGTCTGGTCGTCCTCGAACCTCCGACTTACGAACACGAACACCACCGTCCCGGCGTCCACAACACCCAAACACCCGAATGCCAGGTCAGAACATGGACAATCACAGGGGAACAAGCACCACCTTGGTTCTGGAATGGCCGCGCGCTACCGTCGCGCCGCCATCTTGGCCCAAAAACATGTAAGTTATCTGAGTTCAGCACCTCCAAGTCTAAAGCTATGGTTCTCAATTGTAAAAAGGTGGAGTGCCCAGTCTGGGTTGGGAATGAGTTGTCATGCCAATTAGAGGATTTCAAGTATATCAGGGTCTTGTTCACAAGTAAGGGGAGAGTAGAGCAGGAGACTGATAGAGAGATTGGTGTGGCGTCTACAGTGATGCAAACACTGTATTGATCTGATGTGGTGAAGAGTTCATTTCATGCACTCACTTCCATTATAATACACTATAACATAATAATATAATACTCATTATAGCAACACAATCCAATATCCCAAATATAGGATAAAAAAGCAATTCTTATCGTATTACTTCTTGGTTTTTAGTTTTATTTAGCTCCTCAGCTTCAATTTGAACACTGGTGTAGAATTAGAGACCTCTGACTAGTTTTAATGCTCAGTGTCTTAATGGTGAATTGTGCTGTGCTGATTTGAAGCACACCAGTCACAACATTATAGAGTCAGTGAGCATTAGTGACAGAGATCCTCTATGTTATCGTGTCTATGGAGAATTCAAGGGATAATCAAAGTGCCTCATCCTCTGCTGACCGTGTATTCCCAGACAGGAATTAATTGCAGTTCAGCTTATTATCAGTTTTGGCTATTTCAGTCTTGGCCAGAAGTTCCCAGCCATGTTTTGGGGGGGCTGAAGGGTAAATAGTTTGACGTTAACTTCCACTGCCTGGTTTTCATGCTAGTTAAGATCGAGGGGTTTCTTTTTCTTTCAGATGCTTCCATTAAGTGTTGCCCCAGCAGATCATCTTCCACCATCTCACCCTAGGACTTGCATTGTCTTCTGTCACATCAGTGTTCTGTATCCATCCTAGTTCATGGTGGCATTTCTCTTTTCCTCCTGCCTGGCAGCTCCATCTTCAGCATCCTTTGTCCAGTTCAGCCACTAAACTGGACTCCTCTGAACATGTCCAAACCATCTCAACCTGAGCTGTCCCTCTTACAGTATGTACTCATTTCTAACCCTGTCTAATCCTGTCCATCCTGGTCACTCCCAATGAAAATCTCAGTATCTTCAATTCTGCCACCTCCAACTCCACCTCTGTCGTTTTGTCAGTGCCATTGTCTTCAAACCGTACATCATAGCAGGTCTCACTACCATCTTGTAAACCTTCCCTTTCACTGTTGCTGCCATCCATCTGTCACAAAGCACCCCTGACACTCGTCTCCACCCACTCCACCCTGCCTGCATTCTCTTCTTCCCCTCTCTTGTGCTCTGTCCCTTGCTTTGGATGGTTGATCCCAGATATTTAATGTCACCCACCTTCACCAACTCTACTCCTTGCATCTTCACTGTTCCACCTGCCTCCCTCTCATTCACACACATGTACTCTGTCTTGTTTCTACTGACTTTCATTCCTCTTCTCTCCAGTGCATACTTCCGCCTCTCCAGGCTGTCTTCCGCCTGTGTTTCACTCTTACTACAGCTCAGAATGTTGTCTGCAAACATCATAGTCCACCAAGACTCCTGCCTGACCTCATCTGTCAATCACTGCAAACAAGAAGAGCCTCACAGCCGATCGCATATGTATTGCTACCTCCACCCTGAACCCATCTGTCACTCCTACTGCACGCCTCACAACTTTCTCGCTGTCCTCATAC
This sequence comes from Etroplus canarensis, assembly GCA_015106775.1. NCBI lineage: Eukaryota > Metazoa > Chordata > Actinopteri > Cichliformes > Cichlidae > Etroplus > Etroplus canarensis. The sequence continues at coordinate 9,084 of VUQH01086211.1, read as the reverse complement.
ATGTCCTGCACCACCGTCACATACTTCTCTGCCAATCCTGACTTCCTCAAACAATTCCACAGTTCCTCTCTTGGTACCCTATCCTATGCTTTCTCAAGATCCACAAAGACGTTGCAACTCCTTCTGACCTTCTCTATACTTCTCCATCAGCACTGTCAAAGCAAACATTGCATCTGGAAAAGGTCAGGCAGGTCAAAAAATTCATTAAGAGTCATTGTGTGAGCACATGAATCCCCATTTGAGGTAAATCGTGCAAGTAATTCTTACAGAATCAGTGTGAAGGTTAAACAAACTCACCAAAATCCTTAGGGCTCACGGCAGACAAAGCAACAATCAATCCAGGAATAATCCAGGAATTCATTTCTCTTTTAGTATTCTGAAATCTTCACAGTTAATAAGAATTGGCAGCAAAAAGCAGTGTTTTTAAGAGCTGAGCATGCTTTAAATAATCTAGTCTTGTGATCAATAAAAAAGGCTTGTCTCTTTCTTCTGAGTGCGTCAGGACAGAAGACTTTGAATCCTCTTGTCAAACAGCTTCAGAGACTCTCAGTTAGACTTGCGTTGTCACTCTGCAAGCAGATGGATGGTGGCCTCTTCCTCCTCCTGGAGTCCTTCCACTAACAGCATCAGAATACTGATGGAAAGATCGGGCGGGAGGTCAGAGCGAGGTGAAAATGTGATGAGCAGTCGGCCGAAGGGCAGATATGGAGAGAGAGAAATGTAAGCGTAAACCTGATAACGAGATGGAAAGTGATCAACACACAGCAAAGCTTACATTGAAAAACAGGCCGCCTCACCCTCTCTCCACCCACGCACACTCACTTTTCTCTCATCTCTATCTGTCTCTCTGTCTCTTTTAGCTCTTGGGGGGACTTTGCAGAAGTTTGGAGAGATTAAAGAACAGATTTGGGCTGAGCTCATCAGAACTGCAAGGAGGACCTTGGTGACCTGGTGTGGAAAACAGACAAACACACATACACACAAACGCAGCCTCACATAGAAGCGCACATTCTCTTGCAGCCAGAGTTGTTAGCGTATATGGGCAGCTCGTGCTTCCAAAAGATAAAAGTCCTAACGAGGCAAAAATATAAAAATCCTTTCTGCTGAGAATTCTCCTCAGCTGAAACCGGATGATGCTTTGAAGATGGAGAAAGGAGGGAAAAGGTGGGTGGCTCACTATTATTAAAGTAATCTGAGAAGATTTTACAGTTTCCCCATGAAGCAGAAATGCTATCGAGTCGTGTTTACGAAAGTCCCAAGATATAAACAAAACCATGTAGTGCCAAGAGTTTTCATCTAGGGAGGTTTGAAGATAATTTCAAAGCAACGAGAGCTCTACTGCTGGTGAGATTTCTTTTGATACTCATTGTGGGCAGATTAACGTATACACAACTTTGCTTTGGGGCTAAAACAAAGTAAAAATTACAACCAAAAGAGGAAGAAACTCTTAATATTGCACTAATGAAAGTGTGTATATTCATCATGGATTAAATGACTATGCAAAACAAAAAGGTGTACTGAGAGCTTATTGCTGGGTCAATCCATGGAAAAATCAACAAGCACCTCTCACCTAACCCCTTCAGAATCAGTTGAATGTTTGATTCCCTTTAGTTCAAGACATTTAGCATATCCAAGAACTTTGGATTTGAATTTGCCTTCATACTATGAAAATTGTCTGCATTACAGGCTTTCAAAGTACACAGGGGTGGATTAAAATTGTGCACTTTTATTTTTTTCCAGCATTTTTGAGCCCTCATAACTTACGAAGAGCTAGCTGCAACTTGCAAGGCTCGGAAACTTCACGCCAATTCCCAAGTGTCACAGTCTAAACCCATAATCTTGTTTTTCCTTCAGTACATTTTTATCTACACCCAACTTTGATCACCAGTATCATGGAATATACTAACACTAAGACAAACAAGTATTATTAGCTTGGATGCATATCTTCATATCATTTAACCCTTTATGACCTACCACATAACAATTCCGCCAGAGCTTGCCTTTACATTTTTACATGCAGTGATGCCTTTCTTTTGGGAGAATTTCAACTTGCTATACATCTATACAACCTTCATATCCCAAATTTTAATAATATGCATGTAATAATTCCATAGTAACTAAATAAATTGCTAAAAAGTGCAATAAATTGAAAATTACAATTCAAAACTACAATTCCTGGGAAAATTACATCGCTTCCTGTTGTAGCAGTGAGTGGCTCACATGAAAACTACCTGATAGTTCATGCTGACAATGTGATGACGTATATTCCAATGCAGGAAATGCTGTGAACAGTTGATCAGATTGATAAAGCATCTGCATCCGGATTACAAAGGTCTTGCTGTGTATGTGGTTTTTATTTGATTTCTGCAGACCCATCAGTGGAAGTAAACAGTGCTCTGGGACAGATAAGTGGAACTCCTCTAATTTTATATGCAAAAAGAATTATTGCTCTGTCTTATCTGGTTGCAATTCTATCGGCTTTTAAAAATAGAAATGCAAACGATATCACCAGTGCCCCCATAGGTCATAAAGGATTCATGGAGAAAACTAGAAAAAGTGCTTTTGGGCCATCTTCCAAGGGCGATATCACCATGTGGGATAGGTGGCTGAAGTTAAATCATATAAAAGATTCTGAGAGGGTCTGGTGAGAACTTCACTCAGATTTGACTGATTTTATATGAAATGACTCTGCTTTAGTTTTAAAGGGGACCAATTATTCTCATTTCCGGCTGCATGTTTTTATTCTTGAACTCATTTTGCATGACTTACCGTTCAAAATAACACTTTTTTTATACTGGGCCTTAGTGCAGCTCGTCAGTTCATGCCCTTTGTCTTCAATCCAGATTTGTATCTGATTCGCCACCCCTTGTAAATAACAGGATTGAACAACAATTGGGTAGGGCTTCTGAGCTTCCTGAGATGGGCATACAGTATTAGTGAAATCTGCTCTTAGTGACATCATATAGGGCCAAGAGAAGAAAAAACTTTACTGACTAAAGAGTTTACTGTTCTCATTTGCTACCACTGCACCTTAATTCTTGCAGTTTTAGAAGAGCTGGAGGTGAAGAAGAACTGAAGATGTTGAGATTTTCCCTGGGAGCGACCAGGATGGACAGGATTAGAAATGAGTACATCAGAGGGACAGCTCAGGTTGAGAAGTTTGGAGATAAAGTCAGAGAGGGAAGGCTGGGACGGTTTGGACATGAGCAGAGGAGGGATAGTGGATATATCAGACAAAGGATGTTAAGATGGAGCTGCCAGGCAGGAGGAGAAGCGGAAGACCACAGAGACGGTTGATGGATGTAGTGAAGGAGACCATGCAGAGGGTGTGTGTGAGGGAAGCGGATGCAAGAGATAGGGCAAGATGGAGGCAGATGATCCGCTGTGGTGACCCCTAACAGGAGCAGCCGAAAGAAGAAGAGGCCAAAAAGACCTAAAAGTATTGGTTTTATTGGACTTCTAGAAACATAAATTATATAAATTCTAAAATTACTGTACCTGCTGCATATGTAATCAGACAATTTTTGCTCACAAATGATCCGTATCACCATTATGGGAACAGGTTATATTTTAATCTTTCTCCACAACAAAGATATATTTATGCAGCTTTCAGAATGTGTACAATATTAAAAATTATTAAAATATGAGATGCCAGTCAAACAGTGTTTATAGCTGACATGGTACCCACTAATATTGTATATAGTACATTACATTAATGTTGTACCATCAGACTATAATCTAGTTAAAGCAGTTAACAGAATACATGGATTTATTGAGATTCTTTTACCAAACATTCCTCCTCATTTTTTATACTAAATGGCAATGTATTATTGGTGTCAAAATATATAGGCCATAACTAATTTCCTAATGTTACAGAACATTAATTTCTTTAGCCTTCTAGATTGGGCCTATGCATAAACATGACTTTCCCAAGTTTCACAAAAAGTTATGATTCTGTGTAAAATGCAGTTTATAACAGACTAAAATGATGTGCAAATCATATATATGTAATTGAAAATAATACAGACTCCATATCAAATAATAAAATACACAAATCTTATTGTTATTTCTGAGAAATATATGATAATTTAAAAAGATTTTTCTACTGTGTTGTATCCTTGTTTTTAACAACACAAATCTTTGGCAACTGAGGGGAGAAACTGCTATGTATTTGAAAGCAAGAATGCTCAACATTTGTGTCCCACTGCTATATATTTATAGTATGACGTACTGTAAATTATGTTCAAGGAATAACAGGTCTGGACTGCAAACAGACCAGGTCAGCACCCAACATCTTTTACTACAAAGCAAAACATGGTTTGGCATTGTCTTGCTGAAATAAGCAAAAATGTGTGGTTTGGATGGCAGCATACTATATATTACTCCAAAATCAGTACATATTAGTTAACATTAATAGTGTTCTACAGATGTCCAAGTTACCCATGCCACGTGCATACTTGCGCACCCCCATTCTCTCACAGATGTCGACTGGACGGCTAACAAGCTGGTTGGTCCCTCTCTTCTTTAGCCCTTAGATGGCAGCATTAATGAATTCCACAATGAAATTAAAGTCTTATTTGTTCTAACCACAGGACACTTCCCCTCAGTCCATCTTAAACAAGCTTAAGACCAGAGAAGACGGTGGTTTCTTTTTCTTACATGGTAGAATTTTAACTTGCAATTGCGCAATTTCCATCACAGCAGTATGTTTGTTTTAATTCTGAACTACCTGAGAACTCAAAGATTGCAAATATTCAGTATTGGTGTTTGGCCATGTGTAGACAACAAAGATTTCTCTTGATTTGTTTAATGATATGATAAACAGTTGATGATGAAATACCCAAAGCTAAAAGTACAAACTCACAATGAGAGATGCTCTGTGGAAATTGCTATCTATTCACAGTTTTTCACAGAGGAAGGGGAAAAAAAACCCTTTGTGGGATTTATTTTATGCAATCGTGTTACTGAACTGTTGCCAGTTAAACTAATGAGTAACTAATCAGTTAATTTAAATTTTGTTCTGAAGACAGATTATAGTTTGTTTGAGCCTGTAGAAGCTGCTGTGAAAGGCCTTTCACTCACTCATACATTTACAGTATAACTATACCTTTCACACTTGCACTGCAGCCCTATACTTTTCTAGACATTACCCAGCCGAGTTTCCTGGCAGCGCCCTCACCTTGACCAGGAGAAGTATTTCCATTAGTTAGAAAGCCTCTTCTGTGGAAAAAAGTCCTGTTGTATGCTACATACAGTCTCCTCCAAAAGTATTAAAACAGCAAGGCCAATTAAATTGTTTTTGCTATGCACTAAAGACATCTGTATGTGAGATCAAAACATGAACACGAGAAAAGAGATCAGAGTTTCAGTTTTTATTTCCCAGTATTTACATCTAGATATGTTAGACAACATTCAACATAACACATTTGATATAGAACCACAAAGTTCCTCAAGTGAGCTCAAGTATCAGAACAAAATATTACCTACTAAATGAAGTCAAGAAAACTTAATATTTGGTTTTATATTTATTGCTTGGAACAACTGTATCATGTATATGACCCACTAGATTTCTTCTCTCTTCACTGGTTCTGCCTCTCCAGGATTTTATCACATATTTAGTTGTCCTTTGCTTCCTCCCTTCAGTCTTCTCTTCAGGTGGTGAAATGCATGTTCAATTAGGTTAAGATCAGTTGATTGACTTGGCCAGTCCAAAACCTCCCATTTTTTCCCCCTGATAAATCCATTTGCCGAGGTGGTAGTGTGTTTAGGATCATTGTCTTGCTGGATAATAAAGTTCATCCTGATTTCTTTGGATGCACTTTTCCATGAATTGGAGACAATATTTCTCTGCAGACTTCCCAGTTCATTATGCTAATACCACCATGAGTTGCATCATCAGTAAAAAGGACTGAGCCCTTTCCCAGTCAGTCACTGAAACACAAGCCGTGGCACAACCTCCACCATGCTTCACAGATCCATAAAACTTTGTTCTGACTCATCACTGTACCTTTTCTTGCAAGTGCCAATCTGGCTCTCCAATTTTTAACTGCTGATCAGTGGTTTGCATCTTGCAGTATGGCCTCTTTATTTTTGTTCCCCAAGTCTCCTTCAAACAGAGGACTTTGATATGTCCGCCTCTTCTGTCTGGAGGTTGTTCATGATGGTTTTCTGTCATCGGTGACTGTTTGTTCCCTTGGAGAATCAGTTCAATGCCTGTTACTCAGTACACTTGTGCTTTCCGTCTTTTTCAGGAGACTTCAAATTGTGGTACTGGCTATACCCAGTGTTTTTGAAATACCGCCGATGGATACACCCCCTTTTCTCCCACAGACAACGCTCTGGTTTTCATGTTGGTCAGTTATTCTTAACTACAAATGCGGTCTTCTAGGAGAAAGCCGAAGTTTAAACTAAGAGTAGATATCGAGAACTACTTCGTGGTTAAACAATCAATCTCATGACACACCTGGGTAACAAGGAACACCTGTCACTTGTGATGTTCCAATACTCAAGCTCACTTGAGAAGGTTTGAGACAAAATATGTTATGTTAGATGCTGTTTAACATAACTAGATGTAAATATAAGGGAATAAAAGCTGAAACTTGGATATCTCTTCTCATTTTCATCCTTTCATTTCAAACACAAATGTACTGTATGAGAACGCGCAACTTTGGACAATGGTTTAGACTTTGTATGTACTTTTCTGTGTATTTAATTAACATTTGTTATCCTCTAAAGCCCCCCCAAAAGATGCAGTGATTTTGCCGTCAGTTACCAGTGGTAAAATGAACTTACTGAGCAAACCTTAATATAATTAATATTTTAATACAGCTTCTCTTCTTATCTGATGTAAATTGTTCTGGCATAGAGGATAGGGGAAACATTTTTGTGTGTTATGTAACAATAAGTAAATATAACGTTTCTTATTTTTGAACAAGTGCTCACGCTGAATTCTGGATTTTATGCTTGAGCCAAAACTTCTGTAAGTCCCAACAACACAGAAACCAAGCATTAAAAATAAATATAGTAGAGCTAAATATGTGGTAGAAAAGAAAGAAAACAGTGCCTGTGGAGATTTTTACAGTTTGTTTCCCTCAAGCCTAAGGCTACATAATGCTTACAGGCAGACATAAAAAAAAGCCAAATGATTGACAAAAACTTGACCAGCTGAGGGGGAGGAGGGCAGGCCTAGCAGTACACTACCTGCCTCAAGGAGGAAAGTTACACACCACATCTTGAAGTTGCTGTTAGTTCCACTGCCAGTAAACGGCTGAGACGAGCGGGGATGGCGCATGATAGAGAGCACTATTTAAAAGCTGCTGACATCTTTTGCTTGCCAAGAAAGTGATGAACACTTTTAACAGCGGGCTTCTTTCAGGTGTTCGGCTCACACATTGCTTCACTGTGAACGTCAGAAAAACTATGAGCACTTCCAAATTTGAGAAGAAGCGGCACTGTTTTGGTTTTAAATGAGCATTTGTAACAACATAATGAATATTTTCATCACTGACAAATCTGCATTGTCTTCATTTATCATTTGTTTAGTAAACATAGATAACATGGAATTCAAAACATGTGACTAGTAGTGTTTACACCTTAGGAGTCTGTATATGTAATTGGTACTGAAAGCAAGGGGACCAAGGGGACCACTGACCCCGGTACTTTATTCCCCTGCTCTACATTCTTTATACAAATAAAATACTTTTGAACATCTGGGCTTGTCAAAGAATTTCTTGGCACTGTAGCTGGTGTGATTCCGATTCAAGATGCTTTCAACTTTTGTTAAGTCAACAGTGCAATTACAATGAAAAAAAATATTGACATTTGAAGGGCTGGAATCAGCAAATTAGAACTTTTTTTGGAAGGACTACTGAACTGAATTGAGGACTCAAACTGTTACATGTTATTTATTTACAATCTGAGCCATAATTTTTGCGGTTTAGGCCATCAGCTTTAGTAATGATAGCACTGTGAAAAACTGATGAGAGCTGGGAACAGATTTATTTTAAAAACACAATAGTCAGACAGGAGGCAAACAAACCTACATTTCAAATGGACTATAGTCGCAGACATGATCCTTCTTGCCAATTACACCTCTGAACTCTGACGAATCTTAACATTTTGGCATTTTGAGTAATAGACGCATTTATTTGTTTATTTCATAACCAAATACATCTCACTGTCTGACTGCCTTTTCTGTTCTTTATGAGGGATGCACCAATCCAACGTTTTCTGTCTTTATGCATTGGCTTTGATAATGGCCAATGCTGTGGACCAGTGGTGAAACTGGCTCACTGCACTCACCTTGCGACCACCTATGAATGCTAACCTGACCTGATCCCACTTCATATTTTTTTTTAATGCAAATTTAATAATTGGGAACTGACATATGCAGCAGCTAAATTGATTCCATAACATCTCTTAAATTAAAATGACAACAACGGCAGCAGACATGACATGGTGTCCCCATGAAAATGCACTACTGCTCAAAAGCTCAAAAACATTCCCGGCGCGTATCGTGCGGAGCCCCGCCCCCACCTCGGCTACTCAGACCACATCTCTGTGATGCTGATCCCAGCATACAGACCACTCAGACGCTCCAAACCAGTTCTGATACAGGTTAAAACCTGGCCAGCAGGAGCCATCTCTGCTCTTCAGGACTGTTTTGAGTGCACTGACTGGGACATGTTCAGGGAGACTGCAGCCAACGGTGATTCTATCGACTTGGAGGAGTACACGGCATCAGTGACTGGCTACGTCGAGGAGTGCATCGATGACGTGATCTTCTCCAAGACCATCACCACACACTCCAACCAGAAGCCGTGGATGACTGTAAAAGTGTGTGCTCTTCTGAAGTCGAGAGACTCAGCCTTCAAAGCAGGAGACAAGGTGGCCTTAAAAACAGCCAGGGCCAAACTGTCTCGAGCCACCAGAGAGGCGAAGCGTGCACACGCCCAGAGAATCCACAGCCACTTCCAGAACACCGGAGACGCATGTGGCAGGGCATCCAGGTGATCACCAACTACAGGACAACATCATCTGCTTGTGACAGTGACGCCTCCCAGATGCGCTGAATGACTTCTACGC
>VUQH01086210.1:5914-17425 GCA_015106775.1 Etroplus canarensis | reverse complement strand
GCCGTTAATGAAATCAAAGAGAGGCTGTTGGCCCTCGGCTCTTTCACGTATGCCAAACAAGCGGAGGTTATTTCTTCTGCTCCTTTTTTCAAGATCATCGATCTTGGATTCCAGGTAGGCAATTCGTTTGGTAGCCGGGTTAAGTGCATTAAGTGCGTCTTCTGTGTCACTTATACGGCGTTCAGCTTCATCAATACGTGCTGCACTAGATGCAACATCTCGTTTTATTTCCGTTACCTTGTTTTCCAGTGTAGACGTATGGTTCGCTATATCAGTTAGACGAGCATTCATGCTGTCCAATTTTGCTGCAAACTCTGCCCGGAGCGGCTTCAACTCCGCTCCAAAGTCTGCCCGGAGTAACTTCAACTCGTTCAAAACGTCCGCCGCATCGGCGATACTGCCAGCGCTAGCTTCTCCGCTACCATTACTTGTTGTACCTGGCGGAGTTATTTTACTAGTACTTCTGAGTCTTTGACATATATGAAAAGACTGACAGGCAACAATTACTAAGTTTGCTGAGAATGCAAGAATGCATCTCTGTGCTCTGCTATCTTGCCATCATCGCAGTGAAGAGCGTGACGGATAGTTTCAGTGATGGCTGTAGTTTCTAAACATACAGCTGAGCACTGGTCCTGTGTGTCCCCTCCCCTTGCCCTTCATCAGCTGTGCTCATCCTAGAAAATTGACTGTTTTTTGCACCAACAAAAATGTAATACGTCATTTATTTGAAAAAACATAATGTTCTCAGGATGAACGTGATCAGTTCATGTAGTATAATCATAATAATCAACAACTTCAAAATTGTATGATTTGTTCATGTTGAAATGAACTAAAACATTTTAGTTAAAAAGGCATAACATGTAAAATCCTGTTAACAATCGCGAAAGGACTACGTCATATCTCAGCAGGAGACAGAATTACTATAGTTTTGTGTTTGCTAATTAGTTTTTATTTTTATTTCAGTTAACTAAAATTACTTTTTTTAATAATTTAACTAAATTTTTATTTTCATGTAGTTTCAGTTTTTCATTTAGTTTTAGTTAACTATAATAACCTTGGCAGGAGAGAAGACATTGTTGGCCCACACATGGACAAGGTAAGCAGTTATCTTTGACCATCTATCTAAATGCTTCCAAAATAAGGTAGGTCAGCTCCATTATCTGTTAGTCCATCAGTTCCAGAAGTGCCTTGATGGGACATTTTATTAGTTATTTAGCTGTTGTTGTTTTTTTTTTTCATTTTATTTAGATTTAACAAGCTAACCAATTAAGTGCATTACTAATCCCCACAAGAAATTATATTTATTCTCATCTATTTAAAAAAGTCAGAAAATTATGAAGAAGGACACAAAGGCACGATGCTCTAGATTGATTTGTGCACTATTTTACCTTGTTAGACTAATAGTAAGTCAGCTCTATTCTTTATTATAACTTTGTATGCACCCCACTGTTAACAAGTAAGTTACACTAATTAAGCACACACAAACACCGTGATGCTGATGATACTCCAGTGTAACTTCTGGAAGCTGTTAGCGACTTCTACCTCACAAAAGGTACATAAGGTGGAGAGGTTATAGCTTGCTAACAGTCGTTAAAGTAATGTTTTATCTTGTAACGTGTTAAAAGAAGGGGAGAAAGGAAGAACATAACTAAAAAAAAATAATTACAGTCGAATATGCAAGAGCATACTCTGACTGTAACACCAGTACATTCAGAAATAGCATTTGCTAAAGCAGGCCTTACTGTAAACAAATGAAGGTCTCGTTGTTGGCCTGCATGAATACAGTCAAGGTATAAATAAATGTTCATGTCAATATTTGAGTTATTCTGCCGTGGTCATAATTAACAAGTTAAAATAATCATGGTTTAGCAGATTTAAGTCGTGTTCTGATGTCGCGTGTGATGAAGAAAGAAAGATTTGTTGTAGAAATAAGTTAGTATTAAATGCCAAACTTGACCCGGAAGTGATTACCCCGAGGGGTCAGTCAGTTTGTGTTGAGGAAAGACATGGCAGCACGAGATTTGCGGAGCTTATACGAGTTTATAGTGAGTGAATTATGTTTTGTCCGGTTTGTGGAACCCACTTAAGCCAAATAACACAATTTTTGTGTGGTCGGTCTCTGGAATTTTTAAACGACGTGGAGGACATGGAAGGAGCAAGCATCCAGGGAACATTGAAACAGCCTGAAAATGCTAAACAAAGTAAGTGATAGCGCTAATTAACCGAGCCCATTGTGATACAAACAGTGAATGAAAATGCTTAGTTTCAGTTTATTCAAAATAAAATATTAACTGAATAGAAATGCATTAAGTTAATATGCGTTGCTATTTTTTTTTTAGGCTTTCATTTATCCAACATGCAATGACAAATGTTTTGATACCGATACTGAATTGATCCAGTGTTCATTTCAGAAGAACAGCCATGCTCATAATATAAAAAGTTCATGGAGTACAGAAGCTCAAGGGAAAAAAAAAACAACAGTCTTTTAACTGTGGGCCGAAAGTAAGATATAAACAAGTAAAGAAACGCATACAGGTAAGTTGCCTTGGCCATTCTCTCTTTCTCTTTATATAAACTCCACAAAATCATCAATAAGGACAAGCCATGCTCCTATCAAAGAAACAAAAACAAATGATTTGACTTTGAACAAAACAGTTCAGAGATCTTTTCCCACAACTGAGTGAGAAACCCACAAACCTTCCTCATCTTAATTTGACATGTCATCTGTGATCATTGTGCTGAAGTCTAGTAAGAGATTCCAAGTGTCCTTAGGAATTGATCTTTTGTGATGCTCCTGAAAAAAATGAGAAGCAAAATTTATAAATGAGAAGCAATGAAATCTGCATGTTTAGAATAGCCTAATTATTATTTATTAATTGTTAACTTACAACTGCAAATTTGTTCCACGAGTCCAGGAACTTGAATTGTCCAGGCAAAACTAAATTCCGATATGCAATTGCCATTTCTAAATCTGCAAGACAACCAGTAGCTGGTCAAGAGAAAGTCAACAAATTAAATAAATGGCTGATGAGCATTAAAATGATTCTTACCCAAGCCTTTCTGGCCAGGATTCTTTGCAAAATTAAATGTAAACTGGTAAAAGTCCTTAAATTTCCCCTGGTCCTTTAACTCTTGTTCCATTTTTGGCAGCTGTGCTTTTAGCTTCTCTATGCTGTCACACCTGTGGACAGATAAAACACTTTTGTTGTCTAGTTGATAAAAATACATTTTATTTTGTTTGAATAATTAATACAGTGCATAAACAACTAAGCATCTACCAAACAACACCTAAAATCTTAACACTTGTAAACCATATATATGTACACAGAAATTTACTTTTGTGTCAGAGTATCCCTATACAGCTGAATAGATTAAATATTTGAATATATGTACTTGAAAGCTCCCTTGAATATTTCCAATAAAGTTGTGTGTAAAATATAAATGAAAGAACACAAGAATTTGTAAATAATTTCAAATGCATATGTCACTGAAACAGTGAAAAGGCAACATATCCATGTTAATACTGAAATTTTATACTTTTTTTGAAGAGTTGGATTTTCCCCCTCACGATTACCGTAGATTACTCTTAGAGCATTAAAAGCTGGAAAAAGAACAGGAAATCTCAGGAGGGGATACAGATTTACTTCTGGATTAGATCCAGATTCATTTTATTTGTGTCTTTATGTTGATTTGGGCTTTGTTCACTACTTGATAGGTATAAAAGTAGACACTGAAATGACGCGTACATATGCATACATAAACATTTTTGCCAATTTTCCCCATAAGATCCAGAAGTACAATTTTTTTTTCATTATTTAGGCCAGACAACTGAAATGAAATAGAACCCCACTAATCCTCTAGGGGTGTACACCCACCAACTTAGGTGAATCTTCTCAAAAACTGTTATGAGTTATTGTGATAACACCACAAATCTCTAAGGCGGACACAGATGCACAACCAGGTCAAACCCACAATATCTCCTGACTTTCGACTGGGAGATACAATAAGGTCACAGTTAGCGTTGTTAAATGACTTGCACATTCATACACACGTGTAAAGCAACCCACTGCAGCAACCTCACAGAGCACATTTGAATGATTATAAGCTCCTTTTGAGATAGAACACTGCAGGACTCCAGTTTTACTTATTTATTGCATTACAAAAGTAGTAACAATTCAAGCATCCAGCTACTCATCAGGACATCTTCTGATGAATAGTTGTATGCTTGAATTGATACTATATTTGCAAAGCAATAAATGGGTAAAACTGGAGTCCTGCAGTGAGCAAGCTTATTTTCTGTCCATCCTCACTTGCCCCATTTTTAGTGTGGATGCATGTATTCTTTTTTCGGTCTTGTTAGCCTCCTTTACAGCACCGCCTGAAAATACGTTCTCACCCCTGTTCTGCCACGCCCTCCCTGAACTCCTGTTTTGAAAGCTCGCATTGTGTTGCTGCCCTGAACTTCCAGGCGATGAGGGGTACGCTTATACTGGCCGGGTCCAAACCCAAGTCATGGCAGAACCGCTGGATCCCGTCAGTGCCTATCTTGGTGTCATCGTGAGGATCTACAAATAAGAGTGCAAAGAGCGAATTCATCAGTCAGTTCCTTCACAGTAAAAGGTTACTTTGTTTTGCTGTTAATATTCAGTTTCTTCGGTGTTGTAATGTAAAAATATATTCCTCTGCCGTCTGTACAGTTTCTATCAATGGGGAAATACCAATTGATTGTTGTAGTGATGCTTCCATACCTCTATATCTGTTGTGTAGCTGCTCAAGCTTCTTCTTGTCTATGCCCCCCCCCCTTTTGATTTGTAACTTAGAGCTCTGGACTCTAGAAAAACCTGGCAACATCTAGCTTCCAGTCGTTCTGTGCCTGGCAGGTCACTGCAGTCTTTTCATTGGATTGTGTGAAAATCATGAACTGGCGAACTTTATCCTTTTGCAAGGACTTCAGCTTGTTCAACACGAGATACAAATTCAGTGTTAGCAGTTAGACAACAATATGAAACATGTTATTTTTAACACATTAATTACACGGAACAGGAATTTCAGCCTGCTCACTAGGAGGCTCACTAGAGTACAGTACACACAGGGATGCGAGATAGAACCAGAAAAGGACTCAAATATAACTGAGACCCTAACTCCAAAAAAACACAAGACCATGACAGTTCCACGCCTTAAGCCCATTTTAACAATCACACACATTCACACTCCCATGAATGTGTCACTTTCACTGTCTTGTCCAAGGACGCTTCAGCACGTGGGCTGGAAAAGCTGGGGACCGAACCACCAGCCTTCCGATTGGAAGGCGGCCTGCTTTACCTCCTGAGCCACAGCCGCCCCAGTCTGCATATTTGATTTGGCAAAGATTTTACAGTGGATGCCCTTCCTGTCACAACCCTGCAGATCCACATCTAGATCTAGACATGGGTTTGGGACCAGCACTAGGAGTACACTGGCTTGTGCCCCCCCCTTGAACACCTTCATGGATGGGGTTTATATATGCATCACAGCTGAAGCAAACACAGGATCAATAATTAGAACATCCCCTATGAGCATCACTTGGTGACTGTGGGAAGGAAGAGCTCCCTTTTAACAGGAAGATACCTCCAACAGAACCAGGCTCAGGGAGGGGCCTGAATACAAACTGGGAGCTGGTGCCACAGGAGAAGGGCCTGATAGCTGAAGGCTCTACCTCCCATTCTACATTTAGACCTCTAGGATTAAGAAGTTAGCCCACTCTTAGAGAGATCAGTGCTCTACTGGGATAACATGAGGTCAATGAGGTCTGCAGAGCTTGAAAATAATTGCTCATAAGTGCCCAAAGGTCTTTGAAAGCAAGTTTCTGCTGAGTTGTAAAACTTGCTTCTAGAGGGACTTTGACTGCTTTTCCTTATAAAGACCTCACTCCTGAAAAATGTGAGCTACTTGAATGAACTTTGTGTTATGAAATCCACAGCGTGCACCATGGTTATTATAGTTAACTAAAACTAAAACAAAAATTAAAACTACATGAGAAAAATAATTTAAGTTAACTGAAATAAAAATAAAATCTAGACTTTTGGGAAAAATCAAAACTAAATAAAACAACATTGTGGGCTTAGGAAACTAACATCAAGTAAAAAATATACAGGAAATGTCTTCAGTTCAAGTCTTTGTCAGTTGGGTTAAATTTGGTCAGTCAGTCAGTCTGTCTGTTTGGTGCCAAACAAACCAGTGAGCCAGGCTTACTTATATGATTGCATTTCTATGTGTGCCAGCAAGTGAACAAACCAGTGAGCCTGTCTTACTCGTCTGACTGATTTTCTTTATCTTTTAAAATAACAAAGCCATTGTTCACTTTAGTGCTTTGCAGTTCAGCAGCTAGCCACACAAGAGCGAAGCAGAACAGAAGACTGACTAGGTACAAGCAAATAGATCAAACACTGATATTAAAAATTGTCCTGCCATTGAGTCTGAAATGGATATCTTCTGTCTGGATACCCGAAAAAAAAATATAATTTTTACTTTTGAAAATATACAAACTGATGTTGACGAGAGGTCCTGGCTCTTAATTTATGTTCTGTTTCATCCCAAAGGTGTTGGATGGGGTTGAGGTCAGGGCTCTTTGTGGGCCAGTCAAGTTATTTCACAGCAAACTCATCCAACCATGCCTTTATGGAGCTTGCTTTTTTGCACTGGTGTACAGTCATGCTGGAACAGGAAAGGGCCTTCTCCTAACTGTTCCCACAAAGTTGGAAGCATAGAACTGTCCAAAATGTCTTGGTATAAGATTGCGAAACAGTCCCATAACATTATCCCTGCTCCACCAAACTTTACAGTCCTGGAGGTAATGTTCTCCTGGCTTTCACCAAACCCAGATTTGGTGGCTGAGTTACTGTGGTCCCGAATTGCTTCCACTTTGCAATTAGTTTGTGTGTAAATAGTCTTTTGTTAGGTGTTGTGTGTTTTTAGTTCTAATGCGAGCTTGTGGATAATATTGACCTACACAGGGTAACTCAGTCTCTGCAGGCTATGTTGAGGGACATACTTTGCCACACACAGTTATGAGGTCTTAAGAAAACTGTCCAATAGGAAATGCATGAGTTTGCCCTTCAAAATAAAATGTAACGTGGATGAAGTTGTCTTTCACAGATGTAATCTATCAACGATAGCATTAACATGACAGCAGGATTGTCCCTGTAGTGTAGCGGTTTACACATTTGCCTCACAAGTGAAAAGGTCCCATGCTGGGACACGAGCCCCCCCTCACCATAGAGGGAATCTGGCGTAAAAGCAATGCGGATTAATCTGCTGGGTGGGTGGGGGGGGATCAAACCTCAGGAGGCGGTCAGTGCCACCCCAGGCCACTCCTCTCTTTAGACACGCCCTTGGTCCAAACCCACCAGCGGCAGCCAGAGCGCTTTAATACATAATATGTGTTGCTACCCAGGTGTACATCCACACTGAGGGGCCTGCTGTCTCACTATGCTTCTCCAGCCACTTTTATTCTGAAGGCCACTCCGCTGCGTGGGCAGGTTCACACAGCAGGCGTGGCGTGAGCTATGACAGGACAGTCCACACGTACTGGGATGTGGAGCGATGCAGCGACGGACTGGCCCGTGTCTTCCTCGAGAAAGTCCGGCTGGGGAAGGGAGACTGTGCCGTGCTGTTCATGAACAATGTGCTCGACTTTCTGTGAGTGTGGTTCGGCCTGGTGAAGGTGGACTGCTTGGTGGCCTTCCTCAACACAAACATCAAGTCCAAGTCTCTGCTGCACTGCTTCAACTGCTGTGGGGCGAAGACGCTCATCGTCGGCTCAGGTGAACTTCCGTCTGCTCACTTTTTAAAGTCCGTCCTGCTGTTGTTGCCCACCCTCTCACATCTTGCCTCAGATGTGATCATACTTCATCTCACAGAGGGCAGACCTCATCATCAAAGGCTTGGTCATCAATGGCCTGATCAACAAAGGCTTGTTCATCAAAGGCATCAAAGGCATGATCATCAAAGGCTTGTTCATCAAAGGCTTGTTCATCAAAGGCTGGATTAATGAAATAAGTGAATCTCTTGTCTCGCTGCATATTGTGATAATTGCTCGTGGTGGCATATTCACCGCCAACGGTCAGTAACCCAGAGAGCTGAACTGTTTCAAGCAGGAGTCGTCAGTATTTTAGTGAAAATAAATATTCCTCATCTCGCAGAGGCTTCGTTAATTAAAGTAAAATGTCGAGCACTCCTGATACACTTTTCCCAGGCGGGGAGGAGAACCTTGCTATCCCGATACTCAACGCTGAAAACAAGGCTTTGCTGGAGGAGGTGAGAGCAGGAAAAAGTTGTATTTAACTGAACTGGATAAACTTGTAAGAAAATTGAGACATATGAGTCAAAAATGTTTCGAGAGAGAGAAATACTTTTGTGTTCCACTTCACTTCAATTTTTTACACTTTGAAAAAACTTCCAGTAGGCCACAGTAAACTCTTTTGTGAGCTGGCACTGGTTCCAGCGCTATATAAATAGAATTGAATTGAATTGAATTGACTAGGATCATGATTTGTAGGTTTTTACGCACAATAACCAGCTAAACCAAGTCTTACAGGTTAATGGTAACTGTTCATATACTGTCACGACAAAATGTTTTTCACGGTGTATATAACATTTCAAGATTGCTCACATAATCATATGTACTGCAGATAATATGCCATGTGTGTTGTGCTTGCAATCTGATAACTTTCTCGTTAACAGATTTCTAGAAAAGAGATGGAGCTGATGCAAGTGGAAAACAAGCTTAAGAGAAACGGGGATCAAAAGAACCTGTTTGCTGCATTTCTCAAAAGTGCCAAACAAGAGCTGGGAAACACTGATGTAAGTATTCTGAAACAGATTGTGAATTTATTATTTGTCAAGCGGGCGTGCTCTTCTTGTAAACTGGGTTATACTAACAGTGTCACGATTTGTTACATTGTCATTTTGATTTTTTTTTTCTGCTCATAGGCTCTGTGCAAGATAATCGGAAGAGAGGAGGAGTCAGCGAGACACATGACGGCCATTGCAGAAAGAAAGAAAGCTCACCTGGCCCACGAGATTGCCAAGATGGAATTTGGACCTTTAGCAGATAGGACAGACATGCTAGAGGTCTGCACATATGCAAACACACACACACACACACACACATACACACATAAATATTTAACTTTGTTTAGCTGTCATTCTAAAATGTGCTGCTTAACCTTTGTCCATATTACCAGAACAAAATCTTTAAGGCCGAACAGAAGCTGGAGAAGTTTAGGAACCAGATGAAGTGGAACCAGCAGGCCATGGATGCCTTTTTAAAGGAGTCAGCGCACAAAGATGAGGAAAGAATGATCATCATCAAATATTCTCAGCAGAATGAGCACATGATCAAGGTAAAATTTAAACATTTTTTTTGACATAGGTATCAACAAGCTGTTGTCAGTGGCATGTTGTCGTCTTCTTTCGGTTGCTCCTGTTAGGGGTTGCCTCTGCAGCTCATTTGCCTCCATCTCACCCGATCCCTTGCATCCTCTTTTGTCACACCAACCCTCTGTATGTCCTCCTTCATCATGGACCTGTCACACCGTGACGATTTAGCCAGCATATGTTGACGAATGAAGATTTCTCTAAAATGCTGGCGTACTCACAACTGGACATATACATAATGTATTAGTAACTTACATACAACGTTTCGATAACTTATGCCAAAGAATGCTTAGCGTGTTCCCGGTGTTCACAAATTACACACATAGCTGTCGTAGCAATTTCGCAGTACATCACCATCATGCTGAAGAAAAACTTGGAAGAACACTGCCAAGAAGTCTCCTGGCTGTGGCGTATGGAGGAACCATCATCACCCTCACTTTCACCCTGTAATGCATTCAGGGCAGCTCGAATTTCTCACAACTTTCCAACATAACACTTCAGACATATACATGAGTACGCCGGACATTATCTCAACGTATTTTGACTCATGCATCTGTGGTCGACACCTACTCTCAGCCAATGCACCATTATGCGGTAGCTGTAGGTTAAAAACACGTTCAGTAAGTTCAGTAAGCGTGGTCGTCTGGAACGCGTCAAATACGTCTACATACATCAATATGTGTTGAAGATAAGTTTGCTATGAGTTACACATAGGTTTAAAGCACATTACTCATAGGTTAGAAGTTAGTTTGGGGTACACTAGACATCTCCATCGTCAAGGTGTGACAGGGGCGTTACATCCATAAACCTTCCCTCTGGTCTTCTATTCCTCTTGCCTGGTAGCTTTATTTTCAACATCCTTTGCCCAATATACCCACTATCCCTACTCTGTCCATGTCCAAACTTTGCCTCTCTGACTTAAGCTGCCACTCCGATGTGCTCATTCCTAATCTTGTCCATCCTTGTCACTCCCAGTAAAAATCTCTGCCACCTCCAGCTCTGCCACCTGTCAGTAAAAGCTCCAAACTAAACTGCCATTTATAGACTGTCAGCTAACAACTTTCTGATCTCTCCTCATAGTCACTTACTTTGGCTACAGAGAAGAAGGCCCTGGAGGCGAGTGAAAAGCTCAAAGCACTCAACCAAGAGCTGGCTGAGACTGAATCTGCGCAGGTAATGTTAGAAAAACACAGTGTGTCTGCACTGCTGAGAGGCTTGATTATCAGCCTCCATCAACTGACAAAATTATAGGCAAAATAAGCCACTATAGTGACCAAAGAAGTCCAGTTATGTTGAGTGCAGGATATCGAACGTTTTATATTTTTACCAAATGCCTTTAACAGACAAAAGTTAGAAAAATGACCTATGCATGATGTGTGTTTTAAAAATATCCTTCAGGAGACAGTGCCTTGTAAAAGTATTCATATCTCTTGAACTTTTGCCCATTTTGTCATGTTACAATCACAAACATGATTGAATTTTTTTGGAATTTTATGTGATAGTCTAACACAAAGTAGTACATAATTGTGAAGCTGAAGTCAAATGAATCATGGTTTAATTTTTTTTTCTTACGAAATGAAAATCTGAGAAGTGTGTATTGTATGCATTGTATGTACTGTACTGTATGTATTCAGCCCCCCTAAGTCAATACACTGCAGTGCACCTTTCGCAGTAATTACAGCTGCAAGTCTTTTGGCGTATGTCTCTGCCAGCTTTGCACATCTACAGACTGAAATTTTTGCACAGTCTTCTTTTGCAAAATAGCTCAAGCTCACTCAGATCGGATAGCCTCTGCCCGGGCCTTTCTAACACATGAATATGCTTTGAATCAATCCACTGTAGCTCTGGCTGTATGTTTAGGGTTGTTGTCCTGCAGACTAATCGGTTTTCTTCCAAGATTGTCCCGTGTTTGGCTGCATTCACTTTCCCATCAGCTGTCTGTCCAGCTTCCCTGTTCCTGCTTGGCAAAAAGCATCCCCACAGCATGATGCTGCCACCACCATGTTTCACTGTATGGTGTTGGCCAGGTGATGAGCGGTGCCTGGTTTCCTCCAAACGTGACGCCTGGCATTCACGCCAAAGAGTTCAATTTTT